>VZUI01038059.1:0-63407 GCA_013401135.1 Cettia cetti | reverse complement strand
CTTGGCAACCCAATGGGGAAAAATTCCACAAACAAAACAAAAAAAAAAAACCAAAAAAAAAAACCAAATTCAACCCCCAACAAATGTTTAAAGGATACTTTTAGTTTAAAAAAAAAAATCTCATGTATCTGCCTTAAAGAAAAGAAGGAAGAAACTAATAAGGCTCAATTCATTTTAGTAAATCTTTTGTTAATATAATTTTCTTTCTACTTTGTATCTTGAGTACATCCAAAAATCTAATTTAAAGTTTCATAAACAGCTTGGGTACTGCCAGTGCTGCCTTCAAACTGAAAGAAACGTATTACATAGCATAATTAACTTAAAACAAATGAAACACAATTGGATTTGCCTTATTGAGTTTACATAAAGTAGTTAAATTTACCTAAATCTTCGTAATTACAATATGGCACATTTTGAAGTACAGAAATTAAATCTGCTTCACAGATGCCATTTATTTTAGGTTTTGAATATTTATCGTTAAATCTGTTCTTTTGAACTACTTTTTTTTCAATAAAGTTGATTACATGCAGTTGAAGTCAATTAATGAATAATAGCCATTTCAAACAGATTCAAATAGAGAAATCCTTCTGTAAATTGACCATTTGATACTGAAATTAAATAAAGTAATCAAATAGCCTGATTCAACCAGGTAGTAGGATGATTGTATTTGAAAGACTTAGCAGATGCTCATAAAAACTAACACTGATTATCAGCTTCCTAATTAAAATGTATTTGTTCACTGCATTGATGGATACATCTCAGACAGGATCATCTTGGTCCAGTAACATGAATTTGATATTTCTATTCTTTAGCTGTTGATTAAAACCTTGTGAATGTACAAAAGGGATACTCATTAAATACTGGGCAAACAAAAGAACCAAGAATCCTTATTACTGTATAGATGATATATTTTAAAGAAGGCCGTGTATGCCTGAGCAGCTATGGTAAACTGAACCTACGTAAAATTTAACCCTCCTTCATCCTCATGTTAAGCATTATATCTCAAAATTTATTCAGATAACCAGAAATGTTTTATGTTCTGCTCCATATCTTGCTTCTTTCTTTATTTTTTTCCTTTTTTATGTATATTTCGTTTTGTGACTTTTCCTGAAATTAAAAGTCCAATTTTCAGCGTCTTCTGAAAGCATGTATTTCTATCCTCTAATTCTAGAATCCTATTCCATACTGAGCTTAACTTGCCAATGCAAAAAATAAAATAAAATTTACCCTTTTCAGTTTAAGAGCATGGATTTTTTGGGAGGCTGTAGCTGGAAATTATAGTATTTTTAAGAGCTAAAATGTTTCCTGAATGTGCAACATCATCTGAAAATTAAGAGTAAGTAAATTACATATACTGAACTCTACAAGACTATGCACAACCTTTCTAGGTGAAAAGGTTTACTTGGGTAAATCATGTAATGAATCACTTGGGTTTTTAGCTATTACTCATGCTTGGATTACATTCTTCTGATTGCCTACATTTGAGATGTAACCTTTATTGCTTTTAGGCATTTAGTATTTTCCACCCGTAAATACTGAGAAAATTGATTTATTATGAATGAACACCTGTTCTTCTGTTACAGTTCAAATATGTTTGGATTAGCATTGGATCAGCCACTGTGTTGCCAGTGGCTGGTTAATTATCTCATTTGAAGTCCAACTACAGAATCTAAAAACTTATTATTACTAATCAGCATTTTCACACAAAATTTAGTTGATTATTTCATTGCCTGGAACACTTTGCATGACCTGAGTTTTATCAAATGTATTTATTGTTGGCAGTTGACATGCAAGCAAAGCTTTTGGAAATTGAAAATAAGAGTAGTGTAGACAGCTGTGAGAAAACATCTGGTTTACTGAAATGTCTAACTCAAAGGCAAAAATATAGCTCATGAAGGTAAGATTTAAGGAGTGGTGTTAAATAAGTGTTGGACCTCTATTTCACACAGTGAGAATTTTGTACTTGCATTGTACTCAAAATCTAAAATCTGACCTTCCTGAGCCAAAATATTAAATATAATTAGTTTGATTTGTAAATTTATGTTTGCTTAGAAATGTACAACTCTTATATTTCATTGTTGTTACCAACAGCACCAAGATTCAAAAGCTTGTCTCGTGGAAAGAGAGTACTACTGTGCAGATAAAAGAAGGTAAAACTAGATCTTGCCAGAAAACCAGAATTGGCAGAGATCCTCTAAAGCTTTATAACAGGTCAGTCTGAAAATTGAATAGAGGTCATACTGTGGCACTCCAAAGGCATTCTTGAATCTTATTCAAGGAGATTTGTACATCAGCAAGAATTCTGATGGCCTTACCTTGACCTTATTCTCCCTCTCTTTCTCATTTAAAGTAAGACCGCAGCACAAAATGTCCCTTTTAGGTAGAATCACATTAGTCATTGCCAGGCATGCGGAAAAAATAGAGGGAGACAGTATCCTCTCTTTGTGTATCAAAAAGGGAACATTGCAAGGCCTTCGTAGTCAGAGAGTATCAGTGCTATTACTGTAATGCAGTTGTCTCAGAGCTTGGTGCACTGTCATGGAGACACCATCACAGATGGGGTCAGAATGGAAATTGGAGAGCAAAATTCTGCTTTCACCTCTGTTCTATTGTCAGACAGGCTTGTTTGTATAAGGAGAACATCTGCCCAAAGCTGTTTGTTGATATTGCTGAAGCCAACACTGAGAACACAACACTAACTACCTTTCTTTGGATTGATGCTTAATTATAATTAAACAAGGGTAGTTGCATGAACTAAAACCAATCAAAAATTAGCTAATAACATAGTGTCGATGTTCAATTGTATTACATAGTGCTTCATGATATTGAAAAACATGAAAAAATAACCATTCAAAGTTTTGAACTAGCTGTATGTTATAATATTTTAATATTCATTAGAACAAACACATTCATCTTTTCTTTTTCCCCAAGGAGGAATGAGCTCTTATTTATTATATTTATTTATTTTCTTATAATATGTCACATAACATGAAAAGTAACTTATATGTTATTAAAAAAAAACAAAATCAACCACAACAGGGCTACATATAAACATGTGAATTAAATAGAATTCTCAGATCCTTTTTCATTGTTCTGATTATCACCTGCTAATTTGATGCATCATCCATAAGCAAAAGGCTTTGTGTCTTCTCCCTTCAAAAGCTTAAATACCCAGATTGCCTGTAAACTTGATGTGTCTTGCAAATAGTCATTGTAAATTATTTATATTTAAAATCTTGAAAAACATGTTCAAGAGCTAGCAACAGAAGCTAGAAATTTTAAGTGCATCCAACAAAAAGTGTTGGAAGTTTAACTGCACATTTAAGTGCAAACCCTTTCTACTGCACTTGTGTTAAGGGCTATGGGTCCATATCTCTTATTATTCCATTTTATTATGAATTCAAAAAAGTTGTAATTTGGCTAGTGTGTCATAGTTCTGCTGCTTTAGAAATTATTATCAAATTATTTTCTTTTTTCTTCTTTTTTTAAAGAATTTGACTATCAAAGATATATGATCTGCTATGACAGGGAATGAAGAATAAAAAGGCATTTTACAAGACTGGGGCCATTCATTATAACCAATTTTTAAATTATATCTGGAATTATTTTCACATAAGAATATTCACTATATCTTAAAATGTTCAGTACCGATAATACAGGCAATACTGATAATACTGTGTCCCTTTAGGTTTACATTCTTAGAATAACATGAATTTCAAACGATATTTGTCAAAGAAATATGCTGTTAAACAATCTAACTGCCATCAGAATGAGAGAAAAAAGTAAACATGTGGACATGCTGATACTGATTTCCCACAGCCTGTTTCTTTATGGATGAACTACTTTTATTCCAGTCTGATTACTCTGTCATTCACTAGAGCCTATCTTGTCTGCTGCCGTCACGCTTGGTCTTTGACATTAACAATAAGATTAGCACCAGCTCTGACTGTCACACCAGTCAGAGCCTGGAAAGATATGGGACAGCTTGCTTTGGTACAATTAAAGTTAAAAACAGAGCTTTAAATCTGTTCCTCTAGGCAATGATTCTCAGCCTAGGCCTAGGGCAGAATATTGAATTCCATTTGCAAAGGGGAACATCAGGGCTGTTTTGAAAGTGCACAGCTTAAATCTCTGAGATATGTACATAAATTGCATGATTGATCTTATTATGTGACTTCTATGATTTACATGTATAAAATGCATATTTTTCTTTCAACCTAATAGTTGTCTTTCAATTTACCAGTGTGTAGTTCTCCCTTCTTATGATTCATATAAACAAAAAATTATGCAGAGTACTTTTGGAATTGCAAATTTTCATTTACTGTAGCAAGACTATCAGTAAATGCCTTCAGTTTCTTCCAAAATTTTCACAGATATCTCCTTCAGGAAAGCAAAGCAAAGAATATGCAAATTCAGTAAACGTAGAGGGCAGTAACAGGTGCATCTTTAGATGTCTTGAGAAAGTGATGTGATGCTGAAAACAAAATAGCTAAGACAGTCGTCTCTCAAACAAAGAGTACAAGTGGAAAACTAGCTGTTAATCTGTACTGAATATCACAGTCACAAAATTTGTTTAATTAAACCTTCTATTTTGGATAATGCAAAATCTGATTTTCAAAATATTATGCATTGAAATTTTACATATGGAGTATTTAGTCTTTATCCAGTGAGAAAGAGACAAATTGAATGTTGCTTTTTAATGTTTCTAACTTTGTTGTTGTTACTTAGATTAGAAGCAACTAAATTAATTACTTGTGGCTGTGGATGCAGTTTAGCAGATTTGAAATTCTAGACCTTTTGTGACAAAATTCTTCTTTTGTAATCTTGTAGAATCTTCAGTTCTACACAACTATGAAAAACAAAAACTACAATAGAAATATTTAATACTAACGAATGATCATGGAAAGACAAAAAAAAAAAAAAAGACAGATTATAGACAGATTATAGACATGCATCTTCAAGATTCTTAGCCCAGCAAGGGGAGTGCAGAGCAAGCTCACTGGACTTCCTGAGGGTAGACATTTGTCTCCTCAGGGATAAAGTCCTGGAGTAAAGAGATGCCCAAGAAAGCTGGTTAATATTCAAAGATCACTTTCTCCAAGGTTAAGAGTAATGCATCCCAACAAAATGTAAACCATGCAAAAATTCTAAGAGGACTGGATGGAGAAAAAAGGTGTACTGGACAAATTCAAACATGGAAAGGAAGCCTACAGAGGATGGAAGCAAGGACTGGTAGCCTGGGAGGGATGCAAAGTATTTTTCTGAGGATCCAAGAGTCATATTAGGAAGGCCATAGACCAAAATGAAATAAATCTTGCTGAGGTGGTGAAGGGTCACAAGAAAACCTGCTGATGACAAAAGAAAGACTAGAGGAAATGTAGGCTGTCCCCGGCAAGAAATGGGAAACCTAGATACTTGGGACACAGAGAAGAGATAGATAGATGATAGACAGAGAGAGAGAGAGAGCGAGAGAGAGATAATTAGATATTCAAGAACTGTTTTCCTCAGACTTCTCCAGCAAGTGATCCAGTCTCAAAACCCAAGTGGCAGATGGCAAAGGCAAGGCCTGGGAAACTGAAGAACCTGTAGAAGAACATCAGGTTTGAGACTATATAAGGATTCTGAAGGTGCACAGGCTCATGGGACTTGTTGATATGCATCTGTATCCTGGGAAGTACCAAAAGAACTGTGACCAGCAGGTAAAGGGAGATCATTCTACTCCTCTACTCTACCCTTGAGAGAACCTACCTAGAGTTTTGCATCCAGCTCTGGAGGACTCAGCACAAGACAGGCATGGACATGGTGAAGCAAGTCCAGAGGCGGCCACCAAGATGATCAGAGGGTTGGAGCACCTCTTCTATGAAGACAGGCCAAGGGAGTTGGAGTTGTTCAGCCTGAAGAAAAGAAGGTTCAGGGGACATCTTGTAGCAGTCTTCCAGTTCTTAAAGAGGATTCTTTTTCTGAAGTGGTATTCTTAATGATGCTTCTGTGCCTTCTTTCAAGTTCCTGTGGCTAATAATTATTTTTCAAACAGCATTTAAAAACTTAATATTATCTGACAGCTTGCATTCTAAAGGGATGCACCTGAGTGATCCAAGTGGCCTCTCATGGCACAGAAAACTGATTTTTGAAAATACTTCACTTTGTCAAGTTTCCTCTCATTTTGTTTTAAAAATGTCCAAAACTTTCACATTTTTACTTATCTCTTTATCTTCAAATGAAAATTTTCAAAGCTGAAAACTTACAATTTCTATAACGTAAAGATTAAAGAAATCTTTTTGATTCCTTTGAAAAAATATATCTTGTTTAGAAGGCTAGAAATATATCATCAATCTTCTAATTTTAAATATTGATGGACTGAGGTTAGCTTGAATAAAGAAAATAAAATTTTAATTCCATTTTTTAAAACACTAAAAGGTTCAAGAAAATTTAAAAACCATCTTAAATCTTCAAATAAATTGCCATCAGTGTAATTTCTGATTTTTTTTTTCTAATTTAACTTTATTAGAACCATTTTTCCCATTCAAGCAAAAGGATTGTTATTTATTGAGATAGTCAACATATTAATTTGCTGCTTTTATATCTTGCTGCTGCATCTGTATCTATTTTGCTGTTTCTAGAATAAAAATAAGCAGAGATAATCAGTTTTCTTTTTTAGATTAGAATAAAATAAACAAAAGCAGGCAGTAACACAGCAGAAATTACACAAAGTGAGGTGTCTTCCTAGTGCTTTCAAGAAAAAGTTTAGAGGTTTCCAGAAATGCCTTTCCTCAACAGGTTAAAATGCTTTCCTCATTAATAGGAAAAATGTTACCATTTGGCTACAAAATGAACCCTCGAGCTTGACTCAGTCTGATGTGCTAAGTATTTAGAATAATTATATTTCACTAAGATTTTTCTGAAAGCTATATACTTTCAAATCCCACAACTGGTACCTCATTTATAATCTGATATCCTCTAATTATAGTATAACATGTCTTAACAAACTTAACCTTCCTGAGGCAGAGAGACTAGGTTTCAAAAGAAAAATAAATGGAATTTAGTCTTTCAGAATGAAAACAAAACAAAACAAAAAAAAAATCAATATCACAGGTTTTTCAAAATAAATGAAATAACTGAAATCAATATTTATTGATATTACATATCAAAAAATGAGACTGATGGAGGCCTTTCAAGTGAAGAAATTTAGCTTCATTTGTCTCATTCCCTGCTTACCTAATTGTTTCTATCTTATCAGTACGGTAAACACTGGTGACGCCTGCATTGTGTAATCACACCTAGTTGTCATGATGCTTTTTTGTGGTTAATTAGCTACTATAGCTGAATCCTAATGCACCACTCTATTGTGACAGACTATTTTACACAATATGTAAATTCTCAGAGTAGATCACAATCCAGGTTCTATGTCACAGGGTTTAACTGTCTAAAAAATTATTTTGTTTTGCTCTAAGCGTAGATCATTTGTACAATATGTGAAAAGTTGAGTATGTTTCCCAGACAGCTTTGGGAAAGATATTTCCGCACTTTTCCTTCAGAAGTGTTCTCATTAAAAAAAATGTAATTATGATACTTTATTTCTTCCTTTCATTCTTGAATACGTGCTATTGCTGGCTGCTCTGTGAAGCAACTAGAACTGCTAAGCCTCCTAATTCCCCACCCAAGCCGTTTCTGCTCTGGAAGGCCCAGAGCAACTTGCTCTAGCAATGAATATGGTAATATTTTGAGATGAAGGTGGCATTAGATAAGACCTAGAAGTCTCTTCCAGACTAAATTTATAGCTTCTTTTGAGATCCAGCAAGTATTACAGCAATTGTCCTTTATATGTGTTGTGATTAATAGAATTTTTCTGAAGTGATAAATATTGGTAGCAAGAGAATGAAACCATTTTTCTCTTCTTCACAGATCCAAATAGTGCCAGCTAAGACTTCATGGTCATCCATGTCTCGCTTTGTGATTAGTAAAGAGTGACAGGACATTATAAAGTATCTATCTACTTAATGAAGACACCACATATGATGATGAGGTCCCTATATAAAATTTTGTGTTTGGAGGTCTTCAACATGGGACTGTTGTAGAGAGGAATTGATTGAGACAAAAAATAGTTTCTGTTGAGATCTGTTTTTCAATCTCTACCATAACTGCTCTGAGGGGGAAAAAAAGCGCCCAATTTATTGAGACCTTGAAGCTACAAAGACCCTAGTTGCAATGGGACATCAGAGAGAAACACTGAACTCAGCTGTTTTATGTGAGGGAAATTTGGTCTTTGTGTACACTAAGGCTCTAAATATGCTGTCTACACTCAGGGGATTCAGCAATGGAAACTAAGTTTTCTTCTTTGCTTTCTAATGGGGACCTCTCTTGCCCCCATTTCTGCAGGTTCTTTCTCAACCTGGAGAATATGTACTGTTTAGTTCAAATCAACTAAATATAACTATGAGAACATTCAGCAGGATATTTGCCAAAAAAATTCTCCAGGTTCTTTTCTGACAAAATTATATATTTAGCAGATGGAAGAAATTCAGCAAATGTTTGCATATACAAGTATGATCTTTTCTGAGGATTTTTAGTCTGCTTCTTGCAGTATGCTTTGAAATTCAGTAATTCTGGAATACTTTGAATTGACAAAGAAAGTGGTTGGTACTTCCAATCCGAGAATGTCTTTGAAAGCTGGGTCCTATTTTGTTGTCAAGACTTACTTTGCTTTTAATGTGTATCATAATATACCTAGTTGCTTTGTGAAGAAGAAATGGTAAATGTTGAGGCATAGATCAAGCAAACAATTACTGAATAAATGCTATTGATTCGCTTTACAGAAGGTCACCAAGCATTTGTCAGTGCAGCATCTAAAAATCATAATCAGCTGTTGCCTAAATTAAGCACTGCCTTATATCTCATACAGTCTATGCAGCAATGGATGGGACAATGTAAAGAAAAACATCAGCAAATGAATGGACATAGGTATTATTTTAGTTAGCTAAAAAGTAGGGAAGGCTAAAGGGGCAAGGGAAAATGCCAAATTGTACATGGTCCCACGTCTAGAAGAAATAGCTTCTGAATAATCTCTCGAGTTTAGCATTCCAAACATTATATAGCGCTAGCAAATTGCATGCATCAGTAGAATTATTAAATATATCTACAACACATGAATGAATACAAATCAGAAATCATTCACTCCAGTGGAATTTATATACTGTGAACATTACTGCAATTACTTTGAAATTGACCATTTGTAGTCCATATTTTTTGTTCTTAAAAATGCAATATATGTGGCAATCTACACTTCTAATGTCCCATAAATTATAGCATACTATAGTTAACAAAGTACCACAGCCACACAATGTTAAATGTCAAATCAAAATTTTCTCATTTATTTTCATGTTCTGTATATTATATTTTGAAAACCTAAAAATTTTATGTAGGGTTGTATTAAATATTTGCTTAAATAAACAGGATTCAATTTAGTGAGTGGTTGAATAAGAAATCAAGGAGAAAAACAAAATTTTATGTAAGATATTTAGAATTTTTTCTTAGATTAATAAAAAATAACACTACCTCTAGGGAAAAAAATCCAGTAGCAGTATTTGATCATAAGACACAGGTTTTCAAACATAGCTTTCAGGGTGTGGTTGCATGAAATTTTAAATACATCTGAATAAATAAGCAAGTTCAAGTTTCAATTGACACAACTGATATTGTGTTCGTGAATATAAAATATAGAATGAAATTTACATGGGTTTTATTAAATCTGAGAATTATTTGATTGTATATCCATATTTACCTATGCTTTCATCCTTTCAAAGGCAGATGTTTAGCAATGCCAGAGTAGGATTTACATAGCAGTAGTGTAATATGTAATACGTTTATAGAGAAAGATTCTCTGGTCTTGGCTATTTTTTGTTTTTTACCTCAAATGTTTACTTGTACCAGGCTTTTCCAAGAGAGTAGAATTATAGCAGTATAATTGCACTTTACAAAGCAGCAAGCTCTGTTATGCAGAGCTACATCAAGTTAAGTATGTATGTTTCTCTACCCTCTATTTTGCAAGAGTCCTTAAAGAATTCTAGGAGGCATAAGTCAGCTTTCAAAAGTCATTAGTAGCTTCTCCCTAATGTATTAGGTGTGTCTAGGTGGTTTATGACACCTCCATTAATGGATTTTTTTTGTTTTGTTTTGTGTGAGAACATTTTTTCCAAACACCAGAATAAAACATGTCAGGCAGTAATTTCTTGGATCATCTTTAGCACCTCTTTAAAAAGAAGTACAATGTTGTCAGCCCTCTTGCTCTCTGGTTTAATAGCTATTTAATGATGAAAGGTCTAATCCTGATTCCTTTGTCACTAGTTGAAGACTCATTAAATTTAGTGGGAGCAGAATACAATTTTAATTGCATAATTTTCCTACCAGCAGTGCTCATCTTTCCTTTGATTTCACTGGGTTCTTGGACAAGTGCCATAGGTGATTGGTGGCTTATTTTAACTTAATTTCTCACGCTGGAACATTTCCCTTCCTTACCTATTTGTACTTAGCTGCAGATAAAGTCTCATATTTTCAACTGTACTTGAGCTAAGTTATGTGGGCTCAACCTCTACAAGCTTTAGTTACAGAATGAATTATACTTATTGCTTGAAAAGGAATCAAAATTTGCCCAAAATTATGAATTGACAGAGTTCAGCAAATTCAGTTCTTAAAGAATATTAGCAGATTTCAAACCCTGAAAATTTCCCCTTGTGTATTCCAGAATATTTTTAAAGTTAATTAATCCTCTCATCACATGACGTCTCACTGAGTCAAATATTAGTTACTAGGTATTATGATTATAAGAGATGTTTGTGCAAACAAGACCACATGCCAAAATCAATACTATGGATTTTATTTAACAGTAAATGTGACATAGATAAAAAGATATTGAAAGAGAGATAGAGGGGAAAAGGAAGAGAAAGAAATTGAGAGTAAGATTATGAAAAAGACATCACCATCATGTGGATTCTTGTGGCATCCCTCTGGAGCTTCACCCTGGTCTTGGTATTGGGGTCCTAAAGTTGTTCTTCTGGAGATAACTCTTCTATACAATCCAAATCTTGTATCCATAGGACATAGATACTATTCCCATAACTTGATGTGGCATGTTACTAGCACTTCCTTCCTTTCCCTCAGTTTGCCATGGTGGTAATTTTTTTGTCTGAATCTGATTCACCAAGCCTGGAAAATTATCATCTTCCTGTTTTCATTATCTGCATTTACCACAAGTTCTGTTGTGGTGGCTTATTTTATTGGAATTTCCTTCTTTGTCACTGTTTTGAGACATGTAACTGTGTTCTTTACATCCTCATACCAAATACTGGTTAAACTGATACTGCTGAATACACATTGTCTGAAACTTCAGACAATGATCAGTAGTTTCAAAATCAAACAGAAAAGTCTATTCTGTGTTCCTATTGCACAGTACTTGATATAAATCTCCTTTAGGCTTTGTGTCACGCCCTTTTTATTGTTAAGTTGTAGATGTCATTCTGGTCATATAAGGGTGCTTTCACAATTTTTTGTTTTACTTTTTGTTTTTATAGGTAATCTGAAGGTTGTGCTATATCCCACATTATTGCTGCATCGTTACTACAAAAATCTGAATACGTTACTTTTGTGAAATAGGAAAACATAAGGAACTTCACCCAGTGGACTGTTAGATGTGAAGTGTCACCTGAATGAATCCAGACTTTGTTTTGAATGTTTTGAATGAGATGATGGATCCTAAAAGAAAACTTCTAACTGAACCAGAATTCATTCAATGTTGTTAATCAAAAAATGTTTCTCATAGTGATTTGAAAACATGCTTCTTGACAGTGTTGACACAACTTTTTTTGAGGAGTTGGAGAATGTTTACATCAGCAGATTTTAAAGTTTGGTTTGATTGAAAGTGTGCTAGATACAGTCCTGTGAAACTAGAAGTACAGAAGTTATGTTTTTAAGGGAACATGTCTAGCAATATATGCCCCATCCCTGGAAGTGTTCAAGGCAGTGGAAGGTGTTCCTGCCCACAGCAGGTGGTGGGAAATAGATGATTTTAAGGTCCTTTCAAATCCAAAGAATTCTAAGATTCTATGGTTTGAGTGGATCAGTTGCTGAAAGAAACCCAGTTAGCAACAGCCAGAGTTATGTCGCTGGCAGGGAACAAGAATGACTTTTGGGCTTGGCACTGGATCATGAAGTCATGCTGAAAGCCTTGTAAATATATCCACCCTACAGCCTTCCAGAACATGTCCAGCCTCACCACCAAGAAATTCTTTATTAAGATACCAATTTCACAATCATCTACTCACAATTTATTGAGATAATCACATAAACATAATAACAGCAACAACAATAATAATGATAATCACCAAACAGAATAATTAGCATCTGGCCAAACCTAGTACCAACATTTTAGAAGACTCAATGAAAATGTTTAGGAACTATAGAGATAAAACAAAACAAAATGAAGAGTTACTAAAACCAGAATCTATCAAGATTGCTATTCTTTATACATATCAGGTACGCTTAAAATTAATGTGGACATGAATTCTTAGTGATATGATGTAGATAGACAGTTAATTCCATGTGAAGTTTTTGTTTTAAAACTATGGAATCTGTGATGCCTTTGATGAAGTTACTTTTGGGGTTTTTTTTTAGAATTAAACAACCTGAATAGGTAGCAGTGTAGGTGATTTCCCAAGTCTGTCACAGATTTCCTTTACAACTCTGAGCAGCATAGAGAGAATAATACTACGTAATCCTCGCTGATGAACTTAAAAACCAACTTCTCAGAAGGCTTTAATAGTGTTTCTCAGGCACTTGACTACTCCTGGGATTTCATACCTTTATCTCACTTAGCCTCATCTTTCCTTTGAAAAATGAGAGCAGAAATACTGCTGTGAACAATAAAATCCTCAAAGAAACATTTGGGAGTTTCCAGACAGTATTTTAAGTTAGCATTTACATCAAAGACAGGTGGTTATTTTGTTTGGTTTTATGCATATTTAAACAAAAAGGATTGGCTTTATCTTCATCTCTTAAAATTTAAAAGTGGAAAGAACAGGTGCATACACCTTACTTAAGAAATAACAAATTGTCTAATAAGCACAGGGCATTGTACTGTCATTGCAGAGCCTTTCATCTGTGCAGCTGTGAATTCACATGCATGTCTTTTAAGCCACCTTCTACTTAATACCAAGGAAAAATATTAAGGAAGTTAAGGAAAAAATATGTAGTGGCCTTGTATATTTTTAAAGGAAGATAAGGAAGTGACATGGAAAGTGTGAAGGCATGAAATCAAAGTTAAAAGCTTTCAACAATATCAGCAGTTGTCAACAGCTTAAAAATGTATGTAAGTGAACAGGTAGAAAATATGAGCAGAACAAGGAATGATAATCTCATGAATAGCTATTTCTGAAAAAAATATTTTAAAAATAATGTCTATTCATAAATTGCATGCTTTGTGCTACTTTCTAAGTAAATATTAAAAATTCACCTTGGACTGTCAGCAGATTGATGTATTTTGTGATTTAACAACTTTTCATTAATATTTTCTGAGGGAGGATGAGAAGTGAATGAAAAGCTCAAATTAACTCAGTAACATGGTTTCTGCTGTTTTCATGGCTACTGGGGAAATATTTATCCACTTACAAACAATAAAATAAAATAGAGCTCTTTAGCCATTCTCTGCTAGACATCTTTAGTTTCAACTTAATCTAATTTGCATACATTATTTTTATCTTTTATACACAGCACCCAAGCAACAGCACTGTGGAAGTCAATCTAAAAGCCTTTTATTATAATACAGCTTAATTTCTTATTTAGTACGCTTGCTAAATTATATTTTTGAACAAAACTGGCAACTAGTCTCTCAATTGACCAGAATGTTGTATTTTTTAATGATTGAAACTGGAAACAGCTAGAAGCTATTGTTTTAAACATAACCTTAATTCTGTTTGCATGGTGAGTGAATGGCTGTGCTGACTGTTAACTGAACAAGATTGAAGATGGTAGGTAATAAGAAGATACTGACATGAATGCCCTGAAGACATATAGTCAGAGAAGACAAGTTAATGCCCTTTTATCTTAAGAAATTGCTTCAAGAAAATGTAGATCAATTTTGGTTTTTTTGTGAATTACTCTCTACTGACCGTTGAGATGTCATAGAATAGTCAAGCTGATTCCAGTTTGCAGGAGCCAGAAATTAAAAAATGATCATTGTGGGGTGATATGGTAACAGAGTATCCCAGTATGATCATCACATAGGCACAGAGCAGAGAGGTACATCCTTTCTTTGTTATCTATTATTATTCTGGTATCATTTGATTATTATATTCTGGACTACTGAAGAAACAGAGTTTAGTGAAGATCTCTGTATAGTTTATGAAGTATGAAATTAGGAATACTAAAAAAAACCCTCAAAACCAGGCCCAGACTTTAGTCTGGCTGTGTTAATTTCTCAATGACTGGCATATGGTAGATAGGTTCAAGGGGGCATTTTGATTCTTTGTAAATGTCACATTCCACAATCAAGAAAAACTATCTGACTTGTCACTATGTTTAACCGTAAATATAACTGATGCCTTCAGAGGCTGATCTAGAACAGAGACTAAACAGAGTGAAAGAATAAAGTAGGTATTTATTAAAAAGCGTTAAAGGATACGCCTTGGGTAGTACAAGAGCCTGGCCAGGGCTGCACCCAAGATGGACCCAAAATGGTTCAAAATGGACTTTATTTTGGAAAAACTTTTATGAAACTTAGAAACTACAGAAAATAAAGGCATTATTAAAGGATAAATACCCATTTTTTTAATTGCTGAATTCTTTCATGATCATTTACTCTTTAAATTCTTGTTTATTCAGTCCATGACTCCAGCTCTAGTGCTCTCCTAGAAACAGATTTGTCAATTAAAAGCCTTATTCCAATTCCCAGTGCTTCAATTTATCCCCATTTTTTTGTTATCTTTGTGTATTGCATAACATCAAAGAGAGACATAGATATCTGAGATGTCATTACTGAAAAACAGTTTACAAATGCCAAATTAGATGTTATTGAAATTCTGATCAACTATTTTAAATAAGTATCTCAAATTTGATAGCAGTCTCTACAAAGTTCTGAGCTGATATTTGTGGTAGCTGGTATGGAAGGGATATTGTTAATTGTACTGAAATTAGTCTGTCAAAATCATCAGGTTTTACAGCCACCTAAAATGAATGTTCCTTTTACAGCATTAACTCTTATCATGAACAACACATTTAGCATGTACTGCTCCATTACCATTGATTTTCCCTTCTTTGGAATATTTGCACCATTGAGTCTATAGTAACACATCATTTATTCAGGTTTTTTAAATATTAAAAGAGAATAATTTTAGTATAATTTTTAGATTGACTTGACTGGCACAAACCAAAAAATAATCATGCAGCAGAAGTCTATTTTGGACGCAATAAGGATACTTACATTTCTGAAAGGGATGAAAAAATACTGCATATGCATACAGTGGTTGCATATGAAAATTGGATCCATATGCAGATGTAGGGATAACATTGCAGGAGATATCCATAGAAATTACCTTTACTGTTTGAAGCTGTAAAAATTCTTGGATTTGTTCAAAGATTGGATTTCCTGCAACAACTCTGACATTATCCTGACACATCTCAACATGTGAGAAATACAAATTGAGGCAGGTGTTAAAATCTCAGGAGTGGTTTTGTGGTAAATTCCTTAGATTTTAAATATAGGTTATGTTTGTCCCAGGCTAGAGATGATTTGATGGTTGAGTAACTGTACTACTAGGGTAATGGAGATATAAAGACCATTGGGTTGTAATTCTCAGAAACTGAAATATCAAAAATAAGATATATGTTTATGCAACTCAGAGTCACGAAAATAATTCAGAAGTGATCTCAGTATTTGGTCCAAAGAAGGAATTAAATGAATCAACACTCTCTTCTGTGAAAATATATGTCTACAAAACTTTAACAAATCAGATTTAGTCACAGTTTGACTAGCTCATTATATTTGCTTCACTACTGACTTTTGATTTACATAAATGCTACAGTTTTAATTGCATTTTCCTTCATGTTACATTTTACTGCTACAATCTATGGCTGTAATTGAAAAGGACTTAATTTTTAATCAGGGCTGTTTTATGTAGAAAATTATGTATCATTTTAATGCGACAAATTTGCTGTGTTGGATAGAACTCCAGAAATGTAAACGCAAAGATGGCATCAATAAAATATTAGGCTGGCAACCAGTATAGCTAAAGGCAAATGCACAGACCGTCCTCTTTGTTTGGTTAAGAAATGTTTGACTAAATCATTTTAGCCACAAATTATAAACTACCAGACAAGCAAATTTAGAAATACTAAAATGGTTTTTGTAAGTCTGCATAGTTTTTCTAAATGGTGCCGTATGAGGCAGTCCCCGAACTCACATTGGACAACGGAATTGCAGTGATTTCCTGCAGCATAAATAACTGCACTAGAGTAACTTAAAATTAGAACTGTTGGTAGGTTGACATTGAATATATCATTTTTTTCCAGAAACAGTTCCCAGGGATTCAGGTCTCAGTGCCTTCTTCCTCCATTCTGGGCAGCCTCAGCTGCACTATATGAAAACATAGGTGAATTTCTGACAGTGCTCTGAATTACCTTTATCTGTATAGAATTTTGCATTCACTATTTTGCATGTGCTGTCTAGAATATACTTTCACAGATAAATCTTTGGGAATTTATTGTAAACCTAATACTTTAATTTTATGTCAACAGTCAACATACTGTATTATTAATATTCCACTTGAAAATCACTGCGATTATTAATATTCAGACTTAGTTAAGATTGGGTCAACAGAACTTCCTTTTGATACCCTTTCCCTTTGTGGAATAAAATAAATATTTTATAGCTTTGAAATAGTTTATCCTTTGGATCAAAAGGAGCCATTTTTAATCTAAAACACCTTCATAACACTTTTGAAGAAACAGACATAATCTGCAGCAGAACTACCTAACACAGAATATAGCTTTCTTCCTGGTTAAAATTCTAATGTACTGTATATGATCATTGAAACAAGGAAAGAAATAATTTGCCATTTTCTGAAATAACTGCTTAAAAGTTTATAGAGCTTCTTCAGTGAAATAAAACCGCACAAAATACAATTTCATGTTTTTCCTACTGATGAAATTCATTCTTTACACTTTTGGCCTTGTGAAGGGTATTCTACTTACTAGACTGATGTGTGAAACATGCCAAGAGAAATAGAAACTATGTATGTCCCTTAACAGATCTAATAGCTCAGACACTACAGACTGTCTAATATTTCAGCTTTTAGGTGAAAAGCAAAGACTCTGTTGAATCTACCAGCATGCAAGTGCAGTCCTTCCACTACTCATAGTTCCCTGAACAAAATCCAACTCTTCATGTTTTTAATCTGAAAAGAGAAATTTTATTATAAAGACTAAGGCAGGCAGATGTGTTATATTAAACATACAGAATGAGGAAAATAGAGGCAGAACTGTTGGACAGTGACTGACCTCAGCAAACTGAACGAATCGATAGCCTGCTGTGACCCTTCTCTACTTAAGCTGAGCATAACAATGAGAAAACATTCTCATGTATGGATTTTTTTAATATAAACAACCTCAGAGTCCTTTCCTTTAAGATGGAAGTAGGCAACATCAGTCACTGTTATTAAGCAGCTACCTTTCAGATATTGAAATTTCAGATGACAACATATCTCATGTAAGTAATAAGTATACTGAACTGCTTCAACACCCTTGAGCAGCAAGGGGAGCTGAAGATTTTACTGAACACACCTGAGAACAGAATACTGGAATACTTCACCCAGCGCCAGATGAGTTAAAGTCATAGATGTATTTAACCCATACTGATTTTTTTGTTCACATCTGGTATGAATGAAAAAGTTATTCGCTGTAAAATTAACATTATATCTACTTGGACATATAGAGAGAGTATATATTTATTTACCTACATTTCAGGTGCAGAAAGCACATGATGAGTTTGCACATTATTACAAAATCACAAAAGTTATGGAAGATCATTATGTTCTAGTCATAGAAGCTCAGTATGATGTGAAAGTTTTGAAATATATGAATATTCATGTCACAGGAACTTTTCCAATGTCAAGATAGTTTTCCTTTGTCCCAAATAATCAAAACGTGTAAAACAAACAACTCAAGAATCAAAGGCTAACATACCTCTCCAGGTCACATTAATAGGAAAAAACCCAAAAAACCCCATAAAAACCCAAATCTAATTTTTATTTCAATATGAAATCACTCCCTATCTTCTTGTAGACACATATATATCTTTGGTATAATTATGTAAACATTTAACATGTAATCAATTATTTACTTATCACAATATTTTTACATGCCGGAAAGTTATAATTAGTAAACTAACTGAAAGAAACCTAAATACCCTCAAAATAGAGTTATCAGTGACCCACAAATGAAATAGGACAATTCAGCAGATCATGATTACATCAATGTGAAAAAAAAATCTGGGCAGTAGAACAGTAAATCAAAGTTTCATGTTGAATTCACTGAAAGTATTGCTAAGCTATTATTATTTGGGGATAAAAAAAAAAAAGTTCTATATACATAACATCATCAGTTTCCATCAGCTGAATGCTGTGTGCTTTCTGTACAGAGGCGGTGGTAGCACCCACACTTTGTGCCTGAAGAGGTTCTTTCCAAGCTTTATGTAAATCCCCTGACCCTCCAACCACTGCACATTCTTCAAACAGACACCTGCCTTCAAAAGTGGCAGCAAACAATAATGTAACAAATGAGTCTGCAGTCTGCATATGTGCAACATACTTTACCTAGAATATTTGGATGTAATAGAATTAAACTGACCTCTGTGACAAGGACACCTTAATCAAAAGAGTTGGAATCAAAGGGTAGGTGAAGAAAGGGAGCTCAACCCTGATGGGTCCTGTGTTCTACCTTAGCTGCCTGTTGGGTTAGGACATTTAATCATTCTGTCAAGATTTACTATGTAACTCTTTACTCAGATACTCACCTCTTCTGGACTGAAAGAATGCTAAAATGTTTTCCATTATTCCATTATAAAGGACAGGCAAAAAAACTAGTTTGAGAATGATCTTACAGTCTGCTATGATTAGCCTTGAGGTAGGTTGTACAAATATTAATACTCGAATTAAAAATGCTATGCTTAGACTTTGCTTTCACATACCACAGAGTTTAGCCTGGCTTAGGTTGTTGTGAGATATTCTCTTTCTTTTAAAATGAGAAGATAAATTTTGCACTTCTAATGTGTTTTTGCTAATGAAAGAAAAAAAAATGTTGAAAAAAAGAATGAACAAACCTTTCAAACTGGTCTGGACACTTTAGGTCATGTAGAAATTCATGATTTGCTACTCGTTTTTACATGAACATAGTCACCACCCTGTGAAAGCTTTATGGTTTCTTAATAGCAGCAACAAAATTTTAGAAAGCACTGCAGGGTAGTCTTTATACTTGTCTTGACAGACTTTTGGCAACACATATTTAAATTAAAGAGGGAAAAAAGGTACTTGCATAAGTATATAAACTCAGTGATAGAAACACTTCTTGCAAGCAGACATCTAAGGGTTGGCCTTGATGACTGAGTACCTAAGAAATAGCTTAATTTTGCATTTTAAATGGTTTTCTGAAGTGATAGACTAATTCAGTTAACACACATTTGACACTTTATTTTTTTATGTGTGTTCAAGATAAACTTTTAAAATAAACATGCATGGTAAAATGTATAGAAAATATGCAGCTGGACTAGTTTTGAGATTATGGCCCAGTCAGAAAGAGAAGTAAGGGTATCAGAATTGTGCTCCAGACTGCTACTGGTTGCTTTATGGAGTCCCTGTGGGTCTGCATCAGTTGAAGCCCTATTGACAAGGCACACAGCAGCCGAAGACTGTGTATCTCCTTTGCTGGAGCAAAAGTAACATCGATAAGTAAGTAGTATGGTACTTCAGCTTTCTATCACATAAATAGTCTGCTGTTGAATATTTTTTACTTTAAATAATTCAAAACTGTTCCAAGGCACTGGAATTATCTGAATTATCACTTTAATTTGCTTTTGCTTCCTGTTCTTTTGTATCATATGTCATCTTAAAAAAATTACATAAACTGTATGTTTCCTCGTAATCTTTTTCACCTATTAAGTGGGTGAAGCACAGTTGTTAAAGGGATCTATATGCTCACAAAAGTGTTTGTTGTAGAGATGTATTCTATCTTACAGACATATGTGACAGTAAATCTCAGGTATTCAAAATCCTTATATTCCCTCAACAAAGAGAAAAAAAAATCTTAATTTTTTTTTCGATTTGATTTATAGTTACCAAGTTATCACTACTCAGCTAGGTCCTGATGTCTTACTGTGCTTTGCATTGGTGCAAGCCAAATATTTTTATTAAAGGAAAAAATTGCCACATTTTCTGTTGAACCTCGATGTATGGATTAAGAAAATACAAGTTTTAGATTTATGTTTTCTATAGTTAATTATGATGGCAATTTTTTGGCAATATGGCATTTGTATGGAAACAAATCCTAGAGGAAAATAGCAAAAAACTTATAAATAAAAAAAAAAAACTTTTCAGAGATTCTACTGATGGGTAAAATGATGGGTAAAATTGTGCCCAGCCTTGACATCCAAGATACCTTGAAAGTTTTTCTCTTGAAAGATTCTTCTGGGGCAGGAAAAGTAAAATCAACAACAGAAGCATTAAGGAAAGCAATTTCATTTGAGGAGTGTTTCTAAAACTCTTGTTTAGATTCAGTTCAATTTAGTGTTTCACATTAGCAGCTGCTAAATGCCTCCCATGTGTCAAAGTATTTGGATTTAATTTAATTTGAATGCCTATTTCCCTGCAATAATTAAATGAATAGCAAGTCAACTTAAAGGAACATTGTGTAGTAGACAAAAATCACAAAAGAAGTTGAATTGCATTAAATAAATTGTAATATTGATCAACATAAAACAATATTGAGTTTAGTATTGGAGTCCATGACTCATTTGTTTAACTTTCTTTATTAGGTTTTTAAATAGATTGTAAAAGATTGGAGAAATTAAAATTCCATTGAAGAATTTTAATTTGAGAAAATAGTTTATTTCTTGCTTATTTTAGTACTGTAAACTTTATTTCAAGATTATGTCATCAGCTCTTGGAATTATCTTCCTTTGGAAACTGTGTACTAATATTCTAGTGTGTGCATAGAAATATGTTCTAATAAAAGCCACAAATTATTTCTAGAGGTGGAATAGAAGTCCATGAGCGAAATGGACTTGCTGAGATTACTGGTTTTGTTGTTATAAGGATCTTCCTATGATGCTGATGATCCAATGATGATGGTAACTTCATCATCTGATCATCATCTGAATGGCAGAGGTCAGAGGACTGTGATCAGTGCCGTAGAATCCAGTTGGAGGCTTGTAGTCAGTGACGTTCCCCAGGGATCAGTACTGGCTCCAGCCTTATTCAATTTGTTTATCAACAACCTAGATGAAGATATAGAATGTACTTAATCAAGTGTGCTGATGATATGAGACTGGGGGAGTGGCTCATGCACCTGAAGGTTGTGCTACCTTCAGTGGGACCCTGATAACTGAGATAACTTGGATAACAGGGTGAAGAGAAACCTATTGAAGTCCTATAAATGTGAGTGTAGGATCCTGCATCTGGGGAGGAAAAACCCCAAATATCAGTGCAGGTGGGAGGTTCATCTAACGAAGACCAGCTCTGCTGAGAAGGACCAGGAAGTACTGTATTAGTGGATGAAAATTTGTCCATGAGCCAGCAGTGGCCTTGTGGCCAGGAGGGCCAATGGTATCCTGAGGTGTATTGGGAAGAGTCTGGCCAGCCGGTCAAGGGTGATGTGAGGCCACATCTGGAATAGTCTTCAATTGTGGTCTCCATAGTTCAAAAAAGACAAGGAGCTACTGGAGTGTTACCTGCATAATGTGACCCTGACTTGAAAGTGGGCTAGGAGACCTCTAGAAATCTTTTCCAACCCCAAGGGTTCTCTAATTCTGTGATAAACTGTGACTTGCTTACTTGAAATTTGATATTGCATTAATGCACCTCAGACAGTCTTTATCTTACTGGTACAGAGCAACTGATTTTGTATATTGGACATTCTCTCAATTTTATAATTTATTCATCTATTATTTGCTTAAAAGTCTAACCTCTGAAATAATTAGATCATTAAACAGCACCACCTCAATGTAAACTGGAAAAAAACCAGAACCAAGAACAAACTTTAAAAAACTCCGAACTGTTAACAAAATCTAGGGACAATTAGTTTAAGTGAGTATAGATTATATATATTTAGATGTACATGTACACATATGAGTGTGTGTGCCTTCATGTGAAAACAGAGGAATATAATATGGAAATTCTTGCTAAAATATTATGTTCATTTCTGACATGTGGAACTGAAGAAAAAATATCAGCAATTATCATAAGGATCTATCAAGTACGACTTGCTTAAACAGCTCAGTGTTTAAAAGACATTTGGACAATGGGAAAGCTGATGATCAGCAAAAAATACCTTCAATCATACAAGCAAAGGAAAAAACAAGATAAAGAAAAAGAGTTGCATCTTTAATCTTCTGCACTGAGAAGTGATAAGGTCAGAAAGAAATTTATCCAAAACGTATTTTAGTGACCAGGAGAGTTGAAAACTGTTTCAGAAAATGAATTGTGTTCATTATATGAAACTGCATTTCTAACAGCAATTTAGAAAAACATTTTCAGACATGGTTGGATAAAGCTGATCATATCTTTGGACAGGGGGCAGAGTAGGTCCCTACCCTAAATTCCTTCCCAGCTCCACTTTCCACCAATCTATAAACCAGTAAAAGTAAAAAAACCCTGAGTAAGCTTTTTTGTGGATCTGACTAGTTCTTTATACCACATTTCTCAAAAAGCCCTAAAAAGCGAAGAAATAACATCCCCATTCCCCAAAACCCAGAGGAAAAATATTTAAAACAAACCTAAAACCAATCCTAACCCACTAAAAAAAGGCAGGCAATTTTGTTGAACACATGTATTAAAAATTCCAAGACACTTTTAAACAGAGAAAGCTTGAGGAGAATAGATCACAAAAAATGTAACTGAATAACTTATCGTTTTCTTTTTCTATTGCAACCTCGCCACGTGGGTCATACTTTAAGACTTTAGCATATTCTGCAGTTTCTAGACTGTGAAAGTCTGCTAAGAGAAAATTCAGATCCTTCATTACCTTCTTTTTTCATCCCCATAATAGCTGGACTGTCTTTTTCCTGTTACTCTTTTTCAGCCACTCTGCTCTGTGAATACTCCAAATCCCTGGTGTTACTGAGCCCTTTTCACACTTCTATCATTGTATTTTGTGTAGTTTTCACCCTACAGGCTTTGGAGCTTCTCTCCTGGGGCACACCTATTTGTTCAGCAAAGAAGATGCAATTTCTCTAGAGGTTTTTTTCCATCACAGCCACTCTCTTTTAAAGGAAAAATACACAAACCAAAACCAATTCTAAATGTATCACTGTTTATAAAAGAACCCAAAAAGTACATTGAATTTTTCTGAACTGAATTATAGCTCATAAGGGGAGAACTTTTGAAACTAAGAAGGTAGAATATATAGGTGATGTTATTATTGATATGTTCCTAGCACTCCTAATTTCCTGCATAAATTTGCCCTGTATGCTAAGGGTCTATCTAAACTCTAACCACCACTACACTTTGATGTTTATCTTAGTGAAAGAAAGGGAGGCAGGCATAATCTTGAGTGGCTGGATCAATTCTTTGAAAGCATTTAAATTCTTTTTTAGAATCAATATTAGGAGAAGGTACTAATTTAGATGCATTAGTACTTATTCTGTAGGTTCTCAAAAATGATTACCTATATTTTAAAAAACCCACACAAAACTTCACATAAACAGTATGGTTTTAAACAGAGTAAGTTTCTTTTTCTAATACAAAGCTAAGCATCTGAAATGTTTGCACTGCTCTAAATAAGGTGAGTTTCCTCCAGTTCTTCTGTTAGTCAACAGAAAAATAGTCATTTGAGCAAAGATAAAATGTCTTCAGATGGGATTTGTAAGTAGGGTATCAAGGCATGTAGCCATGGTAAAATAACAACATAAAATGATGTCCCAAGAGTTAAAAAAGGACCATTTCTGTTGGTTCTGAGAGACCTTGTGGAGGTTTTCACTTCAAAAAAATCTTCTATCCAACCCGTCATAGGATCTTCATCTGACTGAAGTGTTAGTGGAATAGAACATGTAACAAATGCACAAAGTGTAAGGTAAAAAGCTGCAAATTAATTTTTAAACAAATCTGCAAAGCAGCTATAAAGCAGATGTTTAAATTTTTTCTAGTTAACATGTCAATGTTGAAAAAAAATCTTCTAGGAGGTTTAAATCTAGTATTTAAATTGAGTGATTATCAAAAATATTCTACTATTTATATATGTGATTATTTTATAATCTCCTTGGAAATAAATCAGCTATAGCTTACTATTTTTGACCAGTTTAGCTAGTATAAATAGAAATTATGTGTTATCTCCAAATAATTTTTTTTGTAATAGCAGCAATATGGACAGGGTAAATGAACTGCCTTTGAAACCACTCAGAATTACTAATAATGGCAGAAATGAGAAGAAAATGAAAAAAACCTTTTGATCATGAAGAGAAAAAAGAAAAGAAATTTTTCTCATTTTAACATCAGATTTACCCTTTTTCTGGAGAAAAGATGTCTGCTAGTTAAAAAGAAATAAAAAAAAATATTCCTTCATTTAGAACTGAAGTTACATTAATATATTTTTTAGTAGTTTGATATTTCAAAGAAATATTTTAGCAAACCAGTAGCTTCTTGTTAAAACACTGCAGATGTTCTACACAAATGACTTATGTGCAACAAGCTACTGAAAATATTAGAAGAAGCAGCATCACAAAAAAAGTGGTATATATGGAATAATATTTATACTGGTTTTTAATTTACTTTTTTAATTAAGCCAAACTTAAGGGATAGAATTTGAGCTATTATTTTTATCCCATGAATTTAAATGAATGTAATGAAGTGCTAGGATAATAAGTTAACTTTGATGCTTACTGAGAACTGAATGTCATCCCACTTCTTTCTAACTCAAGCCTTTAATGTAAACTTTAAGTTAATAGTGAAACTGGGACAAATGAATGTGGGTATTTTTTACCCTGCAGTACACGTAAGACAGTTTACCCACCATAGTGTGCTCTTCCTATTGTCTTTTCTGCTGGAAGATATTTTATTTTCATTGGGAAATATTGTCGCAGAAATATGGATGATTATTTTGAGGGTGCTGATTCATGGTCCAAACATCATCTTGGTGGAAAGTTCATCAATTATATGGTGAGATGTTGCAGCTTAATCTACTTTCTTATGTAGTGATGACCAATCTATAATGTGAGGTGTGACTTCTGACAAGAAAAAAATACATTTACCGCTATGAAACTGTTGGGAGACATAGTTAAAATTTGGAAAAAAAGATTTCTAAACTAGATCTAGATCCCTAAACTTAGGGCTTGATTACTTTTTAATCTGTAGATCTGTAATTCTTTAGCACCTCTTGATTTGACATAAGCATATAAAAATTCTGTGTGTTTTTTTTTTTAATAGGGCATGCCAGCAATTAATCTAGAAATAGATCATAAATTTGAGCAAATAAAATTATATGTTGATTAATGTGAACTCTATATTTCTAATAAATGCACTCCAAAGTTTCTAATATTAAATGGAACATTAAAAATCCCCATGAAACAAAAATGGATGTTTATGAAATTTGCCACTGTCTTTTACTAAATTCTGTTACTGTGAAATTTCAGATATTTGAACACTTGTTAAATAACCCTGGATTAAGCAAAATTATTATTTTGACATAATTGAAATGACATATGGAAAGGCAAGTGCATCTTGCTGAAGGATTGCTGAAGAGAATTTGTTTCCAGTCCAATGCATGTTGCACTGTCATGCAGTTAATTTAGGACAAGAAGAGACAAACATGGTTATGCAAAATTCCTGTTTGGAGTAAATTGGCCATTAGGAATATCAGATAATGTAGCTGAAATGTATTCATTTAGAATATGCTTCTAGGAAGGTTATGCTGACCTGTTAAAAGCAAGACTGAATATTTCCTTAACTAACAATAAAGGGAACAAACCTAAGCTGCATTATCATACTTAAAAAAACAAAACAGAAAAAGGTCAAAATTTTAGCTTCTGTGTTTTCCAGATAAATAAAATTTAATGAAATTGGTCACTATCTGGATCATCCCTGCACAGTAATCCACGAAACATTTAAACTCATGCATAGAATTTAAATTATATATATTTTCTTAAAACTCTGAATGCATTTCATCCACACTAGCTCAATCCTGTGGCAGTGTTTCTATTTTCTGAAGAACCAAGTGGATCAGGACAGATAGGAGCAGCCTCATGTTCAGAGTCCCTGGTCCTTAAGGAGCACTGTCACTATAGGACACACAATGAACACACACATCATCATCTTAGGAAAGGAAGAAAAAGGGACAGGTTATTTTGTTAGTACAATTTATATAGATTTTGGACAATGACCTTGGATTGGGGGATGAGGTTGCCACCTCTTCAACCACACTGGTCAAACTAGAAGTCCATCAAGTTTCTCCTCCCCAAGAGAGGAATGTCAACAACAGGAGAACATTTAGATAAACATTTTTTTGTTTACATGAAAATGCGTGAGAACTCTGAGAATCTGACTCCAAATATGAAAACATTTCAAAAATTGCACAAGAACAAGGAGGCAGGGCACTTCCACCACCCTGATATTTTCTGGAGGGGCAACACAGCAGGACGTAAGCAGTACAGGAGGTTCTCAGAGTGCATTCATGCATTCACCACTTTTCTACGTGGTAGAGGAGCTAATGAGGTGCTCTGCAGAATCTCATGCTCACCAAACAATGTCAGAACAAAAGGTTATCCTTCCTCTTTACTCAAAACTGATGAACTCATACCTGGAGTTCAGAACTCATCAGTACAAGAGATACATGAGCACACTGCAAAGAGTTCCTCAAAGGTCTATATGGATGATTAAAGGAAAAGATAGTCCCTCATGAGGAAAAGCTGAAAAAACCAGGGCTGTTCAGTGTAAAGAAGGCACAAGGAGCAAATTATCAATCAGTGTACATAAATACCTGTAGGAAAGGTTCAAAGTGATGGAGACATGCTCTTTTCAGTGGAGCCCAATAACAGGTTCTGGGGGTAGTTGACACAGGAGGTTCTCTCTGAAATTCAAGGAACACTTTTTCAGCATGGTCACAACTGAATGCTGGAACAGGATGCCCAGACAGGCTAATGAGTCTACACAAGCTATCTGGACACAGTCCTGAGTAACAAACTATGGGTTGTCCCCCTTGAGTGAAGGAGTTGTTGAACCATATGACCTCCAGAGGTCACTTCCAATCTCAGCCAATTTGTGATTCTGTGATTTGCAACACTTCAAAAATTTCTCTGATGCCTTATTCATTTTCTTCTAGATCTTTTCTTTTACTACATTTGTGTCTTGATGCATTAATTTATTTTAACTGAAAGTAGTAATGGCAGATGTTTGTTGAATTTTGTGGTTTTGTCTTTTTTTCTTTTCTATTGGCTTTTTTGCATGCATTAAGGATCCACGTTTGATACTGCTTTACATATATATTAAATATTCTGCAAAACAGAGAGATAGCTTTTGAAAATTTTAAGTTCAGTGTTCCTAATAAAGTAAGGCAGTTTGGGACTTTTGACAATAACAAGCAATTCCTTTCGCTTCAGGCTACATCTATCCTTCAGAGCTCTTTCAACATATTTGCATCAAGTCAGGGAATCACAGTGTGTGATAAGTGATCATCACAATTTTTGCAGAAACAGGCAAATGACAAATATTTATTTTTTGTAGAATTTTTATTATTATTTTACTAAAAACAAATGCAATAAATAAAAATACAACTAAAAATTTCAACACTGGATTATTGTTTAAAATACCTTACAAGAAGATAGGTTTAAAAAACTTCCAAGAATACATCCTACTTAATTATCTACAATTCCAGCTATTAAGTAGAAAAGCAGGTGGATAAAAGAGCAAGTTCAGATGAAAAAAAACAGCCAATCCAAATGAAAATTTTAACTCTTTTTTGCGAATTACATATGCAATTAAAGGTCCTTACTCAAAAGGAATCATCTTTACCTCATTTTTACAGATGTTACTCTTGCTCTTTCTGTATGTATCATAAAGGGATGAAGTGACCTCCCTGGGAAGTAGATATTCACAAGGAAAATGTATTTATCAATAGCTACCTTATATGGATCATGGTCAGGACTGATCCCTGACAGCAGTGGTAGAATTTATCTTTTCATAGTCAATGCATATGAATAGGAACCTTCAAGGGGGGAAATTCATTTGACTGAAAAAGATGACTAAGCTGGGTAATTTCGGGTTATACACATCTAAGTGTAGGTATCTAAAGCTAGGGCAGAGAAATTTCAGCTCAAGCGTCCATGACTAGCTTATGCTAAAAAAAAAAGAAGGAAAAAAAAATCTGTGTACCAAACTCCTCAAATTTTTGGAAAAAAACCAAAAATCAATGGGATAACTTTGTGATTTATTTCTTTAGAGACAGACACCTTGTTCTTTCTCTTGTGAGCTTCATAGTTTTTGATCTATGAATAGAAGAGGCCATTGAGAGGCCATAGCTGGCAGTTGTATGACAACTAAATCAAGCTCAGTGCTTCAGCATCAGTGTCTGAAAAACTCACAAAGGTTAAATGTGTCAGTGCTCTGCAGTCATTTCCATAAGAGAAGAAATTATAATTTTAGTAAAACTATCAAAGAAAATCTGTATAACTCAATAGAAACAGCAGGCAATAAAAAAAAAAAATTATATATATAACACCACCAAACCTCCAGTTACATGCCTCAGAACACAAGGCAAAACAGATTACATTTAAGCATTAAAATGGTGCTACACATACTATTTGAGGTCAGAATCCAATAAGCATAAGATCAACTATTTAATTTTTATGTTCATCGTCACAGGAAGTTACATCTACAATCCTGTTTGCCAAGGTTTCAGAGGAAACTTAATATATTTATGCTATTAAGGCATTTCCTCTAATGTGGCATATTTCCCCCTAATTTAATGACAGATGGAACTATAATCAGACACTTCTTTTTGTTCAGTCTGGAGATTCTAGCTCAACATAAAGCATGGCTTCCAATAGCAGATGCTTAATGACAGGACATACCACTCTCTTAGCAATTCCTTGCTTAAGGTTATATTACATAATTTATTCTGTCAGTTAATACAGTTTAAATTGGACTAAATGGTGTGACAGGAATGTTAGATGAGTGTCTAGTGAGAGATGCAGATATGAGTGCAAAGCTAGCAGCTAGAACATATGGTGACGTGAATTTTGACCTTTTTATGTTTTTAATTCTTAGGCTTGCACAAACATTCGCTCCATGATGATGTTGATATATAAATGAGAGGTTTAAAAAAATATTCAATGTTCTTTTTACCTTTTTTTTTTTAATTACATCTTCTTTTACATACACCTTCCCTACTTCACTTACCTGATTGATGCATCTGCTTTACACATGAATCTCATGAAATTGTTTGAAGACTTGAGAATGAATCTTTATCTGAAATTTCTTGAATTTCTCTATATCACTGGGAAGAAACAAGTATGAGGCCCATGTGTTCATTGAGTCGTTTTTATATATTTTAAACTCCCCCAAAAGATGGATGCACTGCATCCATTAATATATAAAACACCATCCACTTAGAAACTAAAGCCAGAACAAATACGCTACAACTAAAGCCAGAACAAACACAAACATTTTTGGTAGAAGGTTGTAAAATATTCCATCAGAACAGGCACTTGGAATCCAGAAAGAGTGCTTTTAATGTCATGATTAGCATGTACCTCAATGACACGTGAACAAGAACACTCTGTGCCTCTAGATAAAATATCCTGCCTCTCATCAAGGTCAATTAAGTTTGTGTTGATTGCTGTGCTGACATATTTACGCTTCTCTTCGTACCCTGACTAGCCTATTAAGATGCACCTAAGATATCTGTTACAGGCAAGCAGACACAGGCTTGGTGCACTTAATACTCGTTGAGACAAAAAAGCATTTAATGGAGAACCACCTTCCTCTCCAGAGCCTGGTACACAAAGATCATTGAAGCTGATGTTGAAACTAGTCTAGATTTAAAAGGAATGAGAAAAAGACTCAACAGATTTCCAGAAATGGGTATGAAGCTGCAGAGGAAGAATAAAGTCAGGGCACAAGTAGTGCGATGGTGAAGAATGAAAACAGTCAAATACTGAATATATTCTTTTTATCTTCTCCACAAAAGAAAGATGGGCCTAATATAGCTATTAGACTAGCAAATGGGAAACGCCAGCTTTCTCAAGCACTTATTGTTGTCACTAGGCATTTTAATGACTCCATTTAGCACTGCAGCATTTCTTTTGCTCAACACTGACTAATAACATGCTGAGATAGTTACACACTTTGCAAGTGGAGTTTTATTGAAGAATGGAAAGGTGAACGCCTGGGGATTTTGCTCTTAAAACTGTGGAGGACGCATTTTGGATACAATGTTTAAAGAGGAAAAGAAAATTAAACAGGAAAGGTTAGCAAGGGAGATTAAGGGTGAAGGAGAGAAACAAGGGGAGAGCTAATGAAGGAAATGAAATGGATTGAGAATTACTTTGAAGAGGCACTAGCAGCAGATAATAAATCATGGTGCTGTAAGCACAGAAAAGCTGAAGAGTAAAAATAGTGATGTAGTAGAAATGGCATAATGCACTTTCCGAAAATGTAAAGTGTTATCTGCAGTATGTTAAATACTGCAAAGTTTCCACCATTTTAAAGTAAATTGCCCAACTGTGCCTTTCTTTCTGGTCTCTTTATTCCAACATGTAAAACATGTTTCAGTGACATTACTGCAGCTATAGAGTTCTGCCTGCAACTCCTGCACATTCAGGCCCTCAGAAGATGTACTTCTGTTTAATCTGTCAGATTCTGACTAGCTCCTTAAAGCTTCTAAATACATATGAATCTGCCCCTAAGAATCTTGCATCAACATTGCACTAACACACCCCGTATGTTACTAATATGTAAGGGTATCCTTATCATAGACTTAAACCATCTACACATGATTTATTCACCTTTTTGATATCAATGCCTTAAAAAGGGAACATGGCACGGGCAATGTAAAAAAATTGGATTTTACTACAAAATTGCCTCTTTTTTTTTTGAAGACTTACAAAATTAATATTTTAATATGTGCACTAGTAGCCACAAAATAGGTTGTGGGTTTTTTAAATCTTTTTTGTTTCTTTGACAAGATTTTCAAGATTAATAGCTCAAACATTGAAAACAACCTTTTGAAAAGGGCTCTTTTTAAAATATGAAGAAAGTGCCATATGCCTTTTTTTTTTTTTTTTTTGCAAAATCAGCTCTTTTTCCCTGATCATGAATGCATGTATGTGGAAGTATTTTTGTGCTCTGTTGCACCTAGGGATTGGTCATCTGACTGACAGTTAATGTTCACACTAAGAAAGCAAACATGCAAAGAGTTTTTCAAATATACTGGATATTGCTAATAATGCTCTTCTGGATTATTTTTCTGGAATTTCTACTTTAAAAATCTCTGTCTTTTCTTGTATATGCACATTTCAATATTTATTAGATATACATTTTTATGTAGAAGAGTGTGCTCTATGCTCTGTACATATGTACAGAACGCTTCTATATCTGAATAATTCCGTTTGGTTTTGAAGTACATGGACTACCCACAGGCAAATATAATCTGATTATGTCCATATTCAAAACCACTATAAGATGCCAAAGGGTTTCAATATTATTTATTGATCACTTCTTTTGCTGACTGGGTGAGGAGAGAAACTAAGGTGCTCAGACAATCAATTCATCCTTTTTTAGGATCAATTTTAGCAACGAAGAAAGTGAAGATGCATTTTGATGGGAAGAATTCTGCCATAACCAGTGGCAGCAGAACAATTAATATTACAATGTCTGTGAGTGTAGTAACTTTTTTTCCTTTAATTTATATTCATTTCTCCTTTCAATTATCTGAAAGTCATCCAAATGCAGTGATAACTGCTACAAATGGTGCAGATGCAGATGATGAAAACAGCACACCTAAATCATGTGTTCAGCATAATGCTCAAAACAAACCATTTATTTAGGGCCCATGGGAGTTTCTTTTCCCAGTCTGTCACTAAATATTGTGCCACTTAAATCTATATATTTTAGGAATTAAGTTCCATAAATTTAAAGCAAAAAAAAAGTTACAGCATTTTTTATTACAAGAGTTGAGAATATATATTTATATAGGCCTACTAAATTTCATTTTTGATTTGTCTCTGTATTTTTGAGATTACCTGAAATTTTCCTACATAAAATGAAATTTCCCTCTGATAAATTGAATCTCCAAAGATAAAGAGGAAGAATGTTTTACTTTTAAGAACTTCCTTAACTCAAAGACATTAAATCCTTGTTCCAACCTTCCCATGACAGTGCTGCAGAAAAAATGCACCATGACTGAAAGCATCAAGCAACATGATTAAGTCAATTAAAATTTGTATTATAGAGTTAATTAATATGGAAAGCCTGTGTATTACACTGTGTGTAATAAATGATGCCCACAGATATTTGAAACACACAATCTGTTGATATTATTGGATAATCTTGCATCTTATTTACAAATACATTTTTATTTGCTTTCATTTCTGTGAGCAAAATTTGTATTGAAAAATTTGATTGAATCCTCTTGTTGTATGAAGAAAGGATTGAGGATTGCATCCTCTTTTTGTTTGAAAAAAGAGATATATGTCAGAACTGGAAATCCTTTTATGGTGTAAGTACCTGAAATAAATGCAAATGAAATGAGCATATAAGAAATTTTTGGTGCTTAGAGCCAGTGATCAAGCCTTTTAAAACACAAATTAGGCACAGGTTTTCAGACGCTGACACTAAAAGGGCAGTGAATTAAAGCAAATCAATGTTATAGATTTCAATTACTTAGGTCAGATGATTTTCTGGAGAGACCAAAGAACATTCAAATATGAGAATTTTCTACATATCTTACCTGAACGTGCAATAAAAACTAAAACAACCTCTCTGATTTCAATATCTTGCAGTGGCAGTAAGATTCTTTCTGCTATAACTTCTGGTTGCATTTTAACTTTGTTTTGAAAACAGGAACTTTTGGAGAAGATTTAATTTTAATTTTAGCATAATTGTTTAAAAAAATACTTGCAAAATTCTTCACAGCTCATTTATACTCATGACAGTGTTATCCCCAAATTAGAAATTAATATTTTTATTTGCTTTAAGATTTTTTTTTTAATCCCAGAACAATAGAAAGCTAAAATATGTTCCAATTCTAAGAAAAAATAAGAAAAATTAAATCAGTAGGGCCCGAAATGCTGGGAACTTGGATGAAGTTTTTGAGAAGAATGTTTTTGTTATTTATTAGAACAGACATGAGATAAAGAGAGAATGATGACTGTTTTATTACTTCCAGCTGAATAAGAATCTGAATAAGAATTTAATTTTCAGCATTTTATTGCTTTGATGACTGATAAATGCCATTATTGGTTTAATGACATAGAATTCTTTTACCTATGGCTTCATTTTAAAATCATCTGTGGTCTGAAGACGGCATGTTTATCTAAGAAAGTATTAGATCAAGGTGTAATATTAAAGATTTGGATTAATCTTTCAAAAATTCCATAAATTTTTTTTTCATAAAGAAACCTTTCAAAATTTCATGTAGTTTAGTTTATTCATGCTGTCATATAGGTACAAAAATTCTAATAGATCTGATTCCTGGAACATAGTTTTGAGCTCTCAGCAGTAATCCTGCTGATAGTATGTATATTAAAAAAACTCAAAAACAAAACAAAAAAAAAAAACTCCCCAAAAAATTTCTCACATACACAAAGGATAAAAAAACAAAACAATCCCAAGCCCAAAACAAACTAACCAAGCAACCAAGCAAAAATACCCCTAAAGAATCCCCCAAAATAATAATAAAAAACCCCTCAATGTAATTTAAGTGTTTTTCCCCCTCAAAATATTGTTCTCTTTAACTTCTTTTTTTCAATAACATTATAGGAAAAAACCCAAAGACGCATATTCTCATAACATCTTAAATTTTGTTTTTATGGTTGTCTAACTAATATTACTTTTATAATTTTCCCTACAAAATTTGCTTTATGAGGCTTGAGCAGCAATGTTGCAGGTAATTAAGTTAATGAATTCATAATGATCCTTAGAAATAAGAATACTTTGGAAAACTTCTTGTGTTTTTATGATCTGCTTCGGTTTGGGTTTGGGAGTTTTATCTAAGCTTTTCTTCACTTGGCATTTTTTTGTCTACAAATAAGTTAATTTCAGGGTGTAACTAGTTGAAATTCAGCATATCAATATATCTTCTTCTTTTGGTCAGTAGCACTTAAAAACAAGTGATTATCAGATGATCTTCTCCCCAAAAGCCCAATTTCCATCTTGCCAGTAATGTATCAAACTAAAAATGGATAAAAAGGCCATTTCTCACTTTTATTTGCAGATATACATGAACAGACCATTGCAGCCACATTCAGCTTCCAGCAAAGCCATTGTTAGATGTCTTGGAGAAGCTACAGAGGAACTACAACGACTACATAAATAGTGCTTTTCAGAACAGAAGCAATTTTCATTTCTTTTTTTCCTTCATGTAATGCCGTTAATAGTCATCTGCCCATGAATTAATACTGCTATGGATGGTCATAACCACCTATAATACACTCATTTATTATGTGTTCCATCTGAGAAATGTTCTATATTTTTTGGTAGTCAAGTGCAAAAATCTTCTCCTCACAATCTTCTCCATTAAGGGCAGAGATATAACTGACTGCAAAAGGATGGAAGTAAATAAATGATGTACTATAGAGCACAGTATTTTAATTCCACAATTTCTTAGCTCATAAAATTTTTGAGAGGGTTTGATTTGTTATTTTTCTGGACATATTGGTAAGAAAACTACTGCATTATTAAGAAGACTTGGAGTTCTTACATTGCATTTTCACTACACCACTATTTAAATTTATGGACTTGATATTTATGGAACAACATATCAAGCATTATTATAAAAATATTATTTTCTGATTTTTCTTGGCTTAGTATACTATTATAAGTATTTTTGCAATCATGAATAGTTAAGTAAGTGAATAAGGGTTACTTATACTTTGGAAAGATGGATTACTCTCTCATCTGATTTAAAAAAAACATAATTTAGATGTTGATCCATCAGATATTTCAGGTATTCATTACAAATAAATGACCTGGTGGAGCTTCAGATGGCATGTATCAAAGCCCTGAGGGCACTAGCAGAACTTAATGACTGACCTTCTTAACCTGGGACGCACACACTCATAAATGAACCCAGGAACTTGACCTTGTGTTTGCTCAATTCACTATTTCAGACTGGACTACTCAGCAAGTAGGAGGAGACCTTTATACTGGGTAAGTGGGCCCAGGATCTGGGTGTTGATATTAGATGTGTTTAGGACTCATGCAAGATGTGCAAGTGCCTTACCTAAGTATGAGTGTGCCTGTGGAAGTTGTGTTTACACTTGTGAACTTCAGTCTTGATCAGTCAGAGGTTAGGAGCAGGACTTGGCCATTTTTACTCACCCTTTATGAGCTCTGGTAGATGTGTCTGTGTGTGCTGCTGAATGCAGTGCCCTGTTGGCAACAGTCTGGGTGTCTGTTGGCACTGGTGTCCTGTGTGCTTAGGGGTCAGCCTTGAAACTGGATGAATTTGCAAAGGAGAAACCATCAGTCTTATCTAATAACCTGGGATTGAAATATCTGCATCTCAGGGTGTGCCAGGCTGGGCTCCAGATGTCTGGAAGGAGTCCCTGGGTTCCAAAGGCGGCTGGTTTCAGTGGCTTTCCTAACATCTTTAACACTTGCCCTGAACAGAAATAATTTTATCTTATCTTTTTGCAGTCATAAAGATTGTCTAGTGGCAGGTAACTACTCCTTAAATTTATTTTAGCTTTAATTTATCTTTGTGTAATCATGTGCTGTAATTCCCACCGTTAGTAGATAGTAATTACAGGTGACATTGCTGATAAAAGTAGGTTCTCAAATATCTGAGTAATTTTGATTTTCCTGCACTGTGAGTATTCCTCCTTTCATTCCGGTCTTGGTTATGTATATTATAGAGATTTTTTAAAATTCTTTTTTTCTTTCACTTTTTACAAATGCTTTTCTGCTTGAGGTAAAGAAGATTTGGGCATACATGATTTCTCCAGGGCTGAAGTGAGGTCGTCTGAATTCTACACACATAAATCATGAAACGTCTGTAGGACAGCATTACAGAAAGAGGTCTCAGACCCTTTCCATGAAACTAATATGACTGAGATTTTTCTCTGAAGTACCTGCATGCTAATACACACACAATGGGGAGCAAAAGAAGGGAGGTGGAGATCTGTGTGCAGACCAGGGGTTGCAATTTCATTGATTTCAAAGGGACATGGAGTGACAGCTGACATGGTTAGAGTGCTGCTGCGCATGGGTCACTGATTCATCAGGAAGAACAGACCAGGGGAGGAGGGGAATTGTCTTTTATGTGAACAGAGGGGACAGAAGGAGTTCGGGGACCTTTGAACATGAAATTTTCTTTTCTTTTTCTTTATTTCTCCTGCTTTTTTACCTTTCTGTCTGTCTGTGTCTCCTGTGAGGCTGGTAAGTTTGCTAAGAGAGGTTGTAGAATGTTTATTTTAGGAGATTAAATAGATATTTAGGAGTATGTCTATTTTAGAAGGTTAGAAACATGATTTCATGATATTCTGGGCACCTTGTTCTGCGTAACCATATTTGGAGCAGGAATGCTGATTTAGACAGCCTCCACATGTCACCTTTCTCCTCATACACTTTGTGAGCTCTCCAGTAGAGTACCCTCAGTCTGAGTCTGTTTGAAGACACAAACACCTTCAGGTAATGGAACATTTACTAAATCTTAAATAATTTTCCCTTCTTTTTTGTTTGCTTTGTGTTATTTACCCACTTCACACTTAAAACTTGAACTTGATGTGATCTTTTGCAATAAATTCTATGGAGTGGGCCAGGAAAACACCTTAATTGAAGGATTTGAAAATTTGTTCTCTCAACGTTTTTGACAGGCCTATGAGCCTTGCTTGCAAGTCTTGTTTTAAAGGAAGGCTTTTGCTACAGTGTTAGGCATGTTTACAAACATACACATACACTCTGGGAATAATAATTCAAAATTAGAACTAATTGATTGTTTCTGATTGTGACAAACACTCTAAGCAATTAAAATCCTTCAACAAAAATATGTGACTGAAGAGAAGGTGAAGAGCATGATAGGCTGTAGAATAATTTCTGTGCTTGAGGAACAACTAGACTGTAATCAAAATTTTAGTGTTGGAGATAGATGAAGTCTATCAACAGAGTGTTGTGTGAAGAATGAACATGCAATGACATTTTTTGCATTTTCAAGGTAAGAGCTAGCTGAACCTGGACCTAACAGTTATTGTTTCAAAACTTCACCAAAATAACATTCAGCATTAGTCAAAGTCTTCCAAAATGAAGAAGCTTGTCCACCTAAATGCCTCACTGAGGTCCATGGTGCATGGTGTAATGCACAAACAAGTTTCATTATGGCCAAAAGAGTATGCCAGGGTTGGTGGTTAATGGACAGAGAGGACTGTGGGTGGAAGTGAGATTGATTGACTGAAAGAACAGATTCAAAATACCTTTTGAAATAAAAACTTTACTACAGCTTAGGAAAGAGCCATCTAAGCTTCTAGCCACTAACAGTACCAAGACAAGATGAGGAGGGAGAAACATATATATGAAGAGCAAACATCACGTACTCTTTGGCAAGAAAAGCAGGAAAGAAAAAGGTGGCATCCAAAGCTGTGCCTACAGCAACAAACAGGCTTGTGCACCAATGTGAAGAGTGTGATAGACTTCTGCTGTGCATAGTCCTGTAGAGCCAGCATGCTGACTATGCATAACATAACACCTTCCAGCATACTGCAGTCATGGTCAGATGCTAGAGAGCTTACAATAGCATAATTATATATAGGATTTTAAATAAATATCCTTAGGCTTTTGTATCTAAGAATTTTACAAGTTATAAAAAGATAGTGTATTTTTTTTTTCACAGTTTAAATGTCATGCATTAGCAGACATACTTCTTTAGAAATTATTTTTTGCCGTAGGATTATATAGTTATCCTTCTCCTGTAACCACATGGATGACACTGCAGCCTTTTAGTAAAAGTTACTAGTAACGCTTAAATGAGGATCAGTTTTCAGACATCTTGCTTGCCTTTTTTTTACCTGCAACAGACATATTAGTTACAATGGGTAACTCTTTTAACACCACTCTGTTACATATTAAAAAAAAAAAAAAAACCAAAAAAAAAAACCAAATGTGACACAGTTTCCTTACCTGTAAAAAGTTATCATTAGGGTTTGTTGTCACTGCTTTGAGAAACCAAAATCAGTAGACTAAGGTTTATGGGATAGGTTAAATAACAGATCTTGACGGAGTCTGCTTCAAGCACACACATTCAGACTTCACAGGTACTTGAATTTCCATCATTCTCTCTGTTTTTTCCAGTTTTTCATTCAGTGAATTACAGAAATTGTCTCCAGGGCAGAGTGTTTTCAAGGAAGAAAGCAATAAAGAAGGAACATTTCCTAGTATTATGGTAAAACTGTTTATTTCTTAAGAAAAATAAGTTGTATAAATTAGTTTGACCTTTCCAAATTTCAGGTTTTGGGGGAAAATTTGTCTTTTTAAATTATATGGTTCCACATTGAATTGCTCTATATTTCTGACCCTCAAGTCCTCTCTCTTTTTCCCTTTTCTACAGTGATCTTTAGACTAATGCTGTGGTCCTCAGTGCCTCACTTTACAGTTTGGAGGGGAAAAGAAATAAAATACTTTCTATGAAAGCAGTTTCTAAACACTTCTGTGGCTTCTGTGAAACTCACTTTAAAAAATAAGCTAAAGAGATACCTTTTCTACAACCTTATTTTAGAACTATTCACAGAAATGACTGACAGCTAATGGCTTGTAATGTTTCCATAATTTTCTGGTACAGTAAATGTCAATGTTATCCAGCCAATCATAGCAGCTTTTTACTAATCTTTTTTCATTCTTTAGCTGACATTTCCCCCATGTGAAAGGTTCACTTCTACACACATTCACACATACCAAGCTGGGACATTAGTAGACAAACTCTTATCCTAGCTGTAGGGTCTGACTGTAAGATTTTAAAGAACTCCCTCATATTCCTGCCCATCTTAAATATTTTCTACAGTCAAAAATTCAAAATATTAATTTAGAATCTTTGCATGAAAATACATCTTCTGAGAGTTTCATTTAGGAAACTGAAATTATGGTATTCAATTTTACCAATTGGGAAGGACACAAAAAATAAATTCTTTGCAAGTATAGAACGCGTTCTGTTTCAGTAGGTTCAACTAAGTAGCACTTAAAGACAAAATTTTCATAACAAGCAACCATAAGAAGGAATGGCTTAGTTACCTCGCTCCTGGTGCAAAATTGATTTATTGTCATTGCTGAATGACAAGTATTATCTTTTTCTTACAATTAACTCTGATTATTCATTGTGTGCTACAAGTGAAAGTAAAGCATTCTGTAAACTTGTATTGAAAGTCATTTTAAGACTGATCTTTGTAATCTTTTACCAACTCCTTAAGTTCACATATACCATCCATATATCTTCTTTGGGTATATTTCTTAGAATTGGAAATGCAGTAACTAGAAAAGTATTATCATCATCATCTTCTGAGAAGTTGCAGATAATTATTAAAATATCATATGAATATATGGTCAAGATTACTAGTAAAACTAACAGTAAATAAAAATATACTTTTGCAGGACAGTGTACTTCAAAAATTGAATCATCATCTTTTGGTACTTTTATGATGGTAGCAACACAAAAACTTTTCCACTTGTGTGTTTGTTAAACTCTGGTTTGCAGTGACAGCAAAAAGAAGGAAAGAAAGCATGCAACACTGGGATTTATCTTTCAGTCACCATAGGAAAAGATGGGGAAAGAGAATCATAAGGAGAAAAAAGAAAACAAGAATGTTTGTGTTTATGGATTGCAGAGATAGGTGCCTCAAAAATACATAAAATTGGTAGAAAAGTATCTTAAATTATTTATTTCCCCGAGGAAAAACATTTCCTATACAATATTTATAAGAAAGGACTCTTCCCTTTTAGTTTATGTCCACAAAACTTGTTTGCCTCGTGATTCAGTAGTAAATGCAAGATTTTGTCACTACAGCTGGTACTCATACTAGATGTCTGTTCTTGCCTTATCCAGCTAAGGTATCTGCTTAACTAGTCCTATGGTGGTTAATAGAGATAGAGAAGAGTAAATAATATCTTCTATGTCTTTGGTTTTCCTAGTTTTACAACTAGTTTTTCTTTTTTGCTGAAATTAAGTTTTCCATTAGCAGAAGCTGAATCTCTCTCTGCTTTGGAGGCAGAATTCTGCCCCTAAAGCAAAGAGAAGGTTCAGAGTTAATAACTCATTTATGTGTTTTACATGTAAAAATGACTCATGTCCAAATTGTAGCTGAAGTAACACATTTCTCAGCAGTTGATTATTAAGATGATTAATGTCTTCTAAGAATGTCTAGCTAGAAAAGTTCACTGTTCCTTAAGAAATATTCACCACAATAAGGATGATAACAAGCAGATATAGGCACAAGACCTCTTCACTATGTGCTCCTCCAACATTGAATGAGCATATTCTTAGTTAACTGTAAAGAGCAGAGATAATACCATGCTCCAGGCTCCAGCAGCAAGAGCCTATCTAACTCTGTTATATGACTTACACAGGAGAAACAATTCACCTACCTGCTTGGAGAAGTGATGGTAACCAGCTCAGCATGCTTCTAAACAGGCTGAGGCTATGCTGGATCCACACATGTTTTCTGAGGTATTTAGTTTGTCAAAAATGTGTTTCTATGATTGTTCAGTGAAAATCATTCAGGAAAGAAAAGCTGTTATTTTCATCAATAACAAAAAGCCTGAGCATGGTGCATTTAGGAAAAACAAGTTGTTTAGTTCTGCTTGGTTTTTTTTTTTTTCAGTTTTGCTGAGCTTACACAATTAAAGCTTGATTAAACATTCTCCCTTCTTTTGTCTTTTTTGGTTAAAGGCGACCTTGGTAAAAATGTGGTTTTCATCATATGATTTCATCTAAAACCACAGAATATTGTTGGTTAGGGAGAAAAAGTAAAGGGCTACATTTGCACAAAAGTACTTATGGTTGCATACATCCTTTTCCTTTGATTGCTCATTGCTTAAAGTGAAAAAGTACTATTTTACTTTTTAATTAAAAAAAAAAGGAGAAAAAGAACCATTATGCTTTCTCCACATTTGTCTTCTAAATTATCTATACATACAATTCTAGCTGAGACACTTTTGAGAGGCTTGCTTTGCAGTAGTTGGTGTATATTACTTTCTAAAAAGTCATGACTTAAGAAGCCTAGACAAGCAGAGGTGCAGTTGTCTGCTTGCATATTCATATACGTGAAAGTATTTCATCCACAAAGAATACAGTAGCTACAAAAATAGAAATTGTCATGAAATTCTTGTATAGTTCAAGGTAGTTAGCATCCCAATGTTACTTGGTTCTTACTGTACAAGTCCTAGTCTGCAAAAACATGTGTTGCTCCTACAAGAAAGCTTATAGCTCATTGAAAGAATAGACCAGAAATATTCACCCAAAACACGTCAAATAATATAACAATTTTTGCATACCCCTTTTGACTTTTAGTTCAATCACAAGCCATTATTATATACTAAATTTATGTTGCTTATGTTTGCTGCTCCTTTCATATTAGCTCATGTATCCACTTTATGTGATCATTCATCACAATTGTGAATATTATGGCAATATTTTGGAGTAATTCTAGATTCTGACAGATGCAGTGTGTTGGAATGGTTTAAAAATGGTTGCCAGGCTTATTTTTAAAAGCCTTTTTTTCTACTATCTTCCTCAAACACAATTTAATCTCTCTATTTGAAGTGAAAGAAATAGATGTAGAAAAAAGTTGTGAATGATAGAAATGTCAGATTCCAATCGGATAAAGTACAGGACTGGGTTTTTTTAATGTTTAATGATGGCATTTGTACAAAAATAAAATATATTTTTTAATATTTTGTACTTTTTGGAATTGCATTAAGAATACAGATGCCTCAAAATATTGTGATAAATTCTTTGATACTTTTAACCATGGTGATGACAAATTATATCAGCTATATTAAAAATTTTGAATCACAGAATCATATGAACATGAAGGGTCACTTACCCCAACTTTTATCACACTTCACCAAATTATGTATTTCGTTCGCGAAGTTTTCTCCTGTGGAAGAAAAACCCTGCATGATTCTGATGATAACATTTTTTTTTCTCTATCTTGAGAAGTTTTTTACTTTGCAAATGTAGAATATGACTTGTCATCAATAGACTAAAACAAAGAAATCCTAGTGTGCAGCGACTAAGAAGAGAGAATCTGTGTAAATTTAAAAATAATTCTTTGTCCTTGGCAAAAAATTTGCCTAAATTTCCTTTCTCCTATAGAATACTTTTGCAGGTTTTCCTGGTTATGATGACAAGGCATTAAATTAATGTAAAAATCTCTGTAGGTTTGGCATCATGTTTATTTATTGTATGTGTGCAGATACATGTCCACATATATATAACATTGAGGAAATTATTATTTCCACTTTCTATGTGTTTTCAACATATCAACAGAAAAATTTCAGAAAGGTCTCAAATTGATCTATTAACAACTTATGTAACTTCTAGTAAATGATAAAACTTAATATAATATTAATTCAATGAGAAGAATATTTATTAAGGACAGAAAAATATTATTCTTGTAAACAGATACAGTTAGCTAAAACAGGAAAGAAGCTAGAAACTCAAGAGCGTATATGCCGAAATAACTAAAACAGACAGATTAAGTCCATTTGCAAGTAATTCTTTTAACTAAAAAAACCCCAGAGATTTGTCTTATTTATTGCACTTAAAATTGTCTAGATACAAGGCCTATGTGCATTGGGTAAATTTGCATACATTCCTGGATAATCATCTCAAAAAATAACCACATCCCTCAAAAAACAAACAAACAAAAAAAAAACCCAAACAAATAAACTAACAAAGAAGCAAACGAAACCCACCAAACCACTACAGTAACAGCAATACCCACGACCAAAAACAAAGACATAACTGACAATTTTTCACAATCTCATTGTAAATGTGTTATGCTTCATACTTCATTGAGGCATACTGTGAGTCACCATTCTGTTTTTGCTGGGTCAAAATCAGGGTTTTTCACACTTCTTTAGAAGTGTAATAGGAAAATCTTTGGATGCTCTATGGATTGCCTGATGTTGAAATATCTCTGACTCCAATTTTTCATTGTTGTAGCCTCTGGAGTTTGGTAATGAGAACTTTTAAAGGCATCAGGGCATGCCAACACACATGCAGTCATTGTCCATAGAATGAATTATATTTCAGCAATTGCCTTCAAATGGACAGGTAAATAGTAAGTCATATTCAAATCTATCTGTATTCTTGACTGTTGAGTTCTACAAATCTAAAAGCATATTTGATTCTCCTTCCCTCTGCTATTGCAGGGAAATAAAGTTTTCAATAATATATAGCATAAGAATAGACACAGTAAAAATCTTATTTTCATGAATTTATATGCACTATTTCAGACTACTGTATCTGAGAAAATTACATAAATATAGACAAGCTTGTAAAATGAAGCTGAAATTTTGACAAGGAGACAACTTGTCTCCTGTACTCTCCTCTAGAATTACAATAATATAAGCAACAAAAGAGTATTGAATTTCAAAACATAATTTATAATCTATCATACTATTTGTTGTAAGAGGATTGTGTTTCAGATGAAATGCAGTTGAAGAAAACTCATCCATTTCATTGCATTTCTTAGAAAGTGGACTTTCCCTTTAATATATATTTCAATCTGAAGAGCGACATGCTGGGGAAATGAAAACAAATGACAGTGCTATCTCCAAAGAGACAATGTATTATTTCAAAATGTATGAAAAGGCCCTTGCTTTGCCCTTATGACAGTTAAATGCCCCAAAGTGAGACAGGCAAAAAACATGGTTAATTCCCTCAAGGAGACATGAAAAGTGACCCTTTTCTTTTCTTTTCTTCAGCATGAAGAGAGAGAGGATGGAGGGGACTTCGGAAATGTGTGTTGTTTGCATTTTACTGAAGCCTCTCTGTGGTGCATGTGACATGAAACCCAGACTGAATCAGAAAAAGACACTTTTGATTTATATGATGTCTAAATGTTAATTAAAAGAAAATAGATTGACTTGTAACACCACTCACATTATAAAAGGATGAGAATATAGCTAAAATTAATAAGGGTGAAAGATAAAATGATCGGCTTTGATGGTGATGATGATGATGATGAAGTCTGAATAAATGCCCTATTGTCCAACACAATTTCTTATTTTAGGACTGAAACTTTATTTGAAGGTACACACAATCACTAGACTGAAGAGGAAACTTGTTTAATTTTCAGTTTGGGATCATAAAATCTTTTTTTTCTCTTGGCAATTATATCATTATTTAAATATCTCTCTTCACTGTTCTGAATAATCATGATTAACCTTTGAATATGTTTTGAGATATTTCATTGGAAAATTATCTGAAGCATAAACACACACTCTTCTACAAAATGTGAAAAATAGAACTGATTTAATAACTTGAATACAAGATACAGTCTGTTTTGTTTCTGACAAAGGTCTGGTATCAGAGATTTCAATGGAAGTAAAAAACCCACAGAAGACATTTGTGTTTTGAAATCATAGAATCATTTATGTTGGAAAAGACTCCCGAGATCACCAAGTCCAGCCGTAAAAACAGCACTGCCAAGTCCACCAGAAAATCATGTCTCTAAGCACCACATCTACAGGTCTTTTAATACCTCCAGAGATGGAGACTTACCATCATCAATGTCTGACCATCCTTTCAGTGAAGAATTTTTTCTAATATCTGATCTAAAGCTCCCTTGGTGCGATTTCCTCCTTGAGGCCATTTCCTCCTACCCTGTCTTAAGGTGCCGACCCCTACATTGCAGCAACCTCCTTTCAGGTAGCTGTAGGGAGCAATAAGGTCTCCCTTGAGTATGCTTTTCTTCAGGCTAAAGAACCCCAGCTCCCTCAGCTGTTCCTCATAAGACTTGTGCTCCAGATCCTTCACCAGCTTCTTGGGAAGAGCTTTTTCCCTTCTCTGGACATGCTCCAACACCTCAATGTCTTTCTTGTAGTGAGGGATGCAGAACTGGATACAATAGTAAAGGTGCAGTCTCACCAGTGCTGAGTACAGTAGGATGATCACTGCCCTGGTCCTGCTGGCAGCACTCTTATACAAGACAGGATGATATCTGTTTCAACCCAGACTCAAAAAGATAGAAGATTAGTTTAACAATAAAAGCAAAAAACCTTATTGCAGAAGTTTTATCTTTCAACATCATAAAAAGACTTTTCTGTTTATTATTCAAACATCCATATTCTTTCATATTACTATTTAAAATACCTTCTCTAGATTCCACTTTTTAAGAGGTAAATGATGATTTTTTTTTCTTGATATTATTAGTAGAAGGCATTTAAGCATTTTCTTTATACTGCAAATACAAATATAAGTAATTCACTGTTTTTGAAACAAAGTATTATGAACATATAGGTTACTTGGGTGTCTTATATATGTTTGGGATTAAGTCCTAGTTTCAAAGTCATGGAATGCCAGCTTCATTGTCTTTGGATGTGTTTAATAAAGGTCAGATAAAAATGAGGCCCTAAGATGAAATAAGTAATTTCTTACTTATATTCATCTTGAAATTGTAGTTCTGTGATTTTCTAATACACATAACTCTGGAATTACACCATATTCAGTAGATAGTTAAATATTTACTTTATGCACAGATTATGTAGCATCCTAAGTAATCCTATTAATCTGTTAAAATAAATTCCTACAGTCTTATAATTCAATGTACTAATAATTGCTGAATGAAAGATGAAAACAGAGGTCTTAACACCACAAACAGTATAAATGACAAAAAGTTTAGTGATCAGTATAGATAAGGGAAACAGAAGCATTTGAGTGTGGGCAAAAAAATATCGAACATTATGAAAGAAAGGATGGAACTCTAATTTCCATTTTATGCTCATTGAATAACTTCTATTAGGGTAACTATAATTACTCTAAATTGGTGGCAGAATGTTTCAACCACCTCCTAATTCTTTGTGATCTTAACTTACCTAGAATTTTTCAGTTTCTGATGAGGTGATTTAAGTTGAACAAAAAGAGACAGCTGGCACTGTGCAAATACCTGTTGTGTGTTTTTGAATGTTCATGAAATGTACCTTTGCATCTGCTGGGGTTGGACTAAACAACAGAACATGGTGTGCAAAAAAATGAGAAGTGAAAGCTAAAGTTTGGATTAGCATATCTGTTCACTTATGTGATTTGAAAAGAATGATAATATTGGGAAGGAAGAGAAAAATGGGTAGGAAATAGAAGTGAAAAAGAATAGTTGTGAAAACGTTTAGGTTCAGTTGTAAAATAAATTATTTATAACAAATACTCTAGCTTCACCCCAGCTTCGTATGGAACACCATACTGCTTTGTGTCCTGTATTCTTGAAATGGAAGAAGAAAAGATGAAAATCTCTTTTCATAATAAAAGTAAATCACAGAATACAACCATCCAAGTCCAAGATAATGAAGATATTGTATGCAGAAGTAAGTAAATATAAAAGAAGTTATAATATATCTCTTTTGAATAGATTTGTTGGCAGATAAATTACTCTCTGTGAAGAGTCAATGCAAAATTGGTCTGCATTTTTGAATGATTGTAATAAAACTTCCATTGTTTCCCCCAGCATGAATGGAGTTTTCAACACTATTCTTCAACAGAATAACCTTTGATGTCCATTTTCCATAAGGAGTTTTAATCTTTTTATTTCTTTTTTTAAGAAGCTAATCTCATGAGACATGAATATCTTACAGCTGTAGAAGTCTGTATGCAAATAATTGCTTTGTCAAATAAAACATCAATAAGTCAAATTTATTAACATATGAATACATTCAGTTTATTAGGCAAATTATACAAAGCCCATGTATTCAGCAAAATAGCATGGAATTCCTTGGACAGTGGTATTGTATTTTTAAAACTGGTTTGAATATTCCTGTGAGCATAAAGCCTCAATAAATAAAAGTACTGCATAGGAGAACTTAGTTTATGAAATTTTGTAATAAATAGATTGCAAACATTAATTTCAGTGTTACACAGAATGCATTTAAACTAGTTTCAAGAGCTAAGCACTTTCTAGGTTGTCTGGACATTATTTCAATTTAAATCCCAAAATGAAACTCTGCAAATAGTCATCTTTTTCTGTGCAGATCAAAAATGTGAGGTGATTGTTTATTGTGTGTGGAATGTATGTGATATGCAATATGTGGATGTGTATCATTTCAAGACCTGAGTGACAAGCATGAGAAATGGTTCTATGTACTGATGACTGCACTCCTAGCCCAAATGACAATTGTGTGGGAATTTCCCTGGAGGGCAGTATCAAATTGAGAATCACGGTAGTGACTAGAGCTAAGCTAAAGAAGAGCACTGCTATTACCTATTTTATGAAAACCATACTTTCTGTGAAATCTGGAAAGAGATAAAGGACTGATTGCATTTATTTTTTACGAAGCTCAGAGACAATACTGGTACTTCAAAAAAGAAACTCTTTTTTGCCAACACTTCTTTTTTTCTTTGTTGCTATACTTCTCTTTATGAAAAGATTTACATTGTGCTGATACAGCCTCCTTATGTCTATACATACGTAAGTTTTCTGCAACAAATTCATCATGAAACATAGACCCTTATCTATTTACTTATTCAATGCATTAATCACTCCTGCAAATCATCCTGCCAAGTTAATGAAGATTTGTTTACAAATTATCAACACTGTTATCAGAAAATATTAAGATATTGTAATTCTGACTATTCCATAGTACGTGTTTTGGTTTTTAACCATATTATTTGCACTTTTATTTGCTGTCATAGATACACAAATGATCTCCAGTAGTTTTACCACAATACAGTAATGTTGTATTCTGTACACTGTTGTATTCATATTTACACTGAAACAAGGCTGATGAGCAGCTGCTCCTTTTTATTCTCCCTCCTCCTTGTCCATGTTCCCAAACATCCACCTGTACCATAAAGTTGTTAAAGCTGTGTGTCTTTATTTCATCTTTCCATTTGCCTGCCACTAACGCTGGATCACAAAATCAGAAAGTAATTTGAGTTGGAAGGGACCAGCTCCGAAATGGATCCACTGTAGGACACAATGAGAATTGAAGGAGTGAAAAAAGACTGAAACCAAGGATGAGGGTGCAGGAGGAGGTGTTTTAATTTTTAGTCTTTTTTTTTTCCCACCACTCAAATCTATGTTAATTAACAATATATTAACCTTCCCAAATTAATTTTGCACATAATTGTAATTATTAAGTGATCTCCCCAGCATTAAGACCCATAAGTGTTTTTGTCGCATTTTTTCCCGTGGGTAGATATCTCACTGCTGCACAAAGTTAACCTTAATGCTGGGTCAGTTCTATCAAGCTATTGAGGGCCTTGCCCTGCCAAAGTTTGTGTATCGCCAGTGATGGAAATTCCACTTGTATCTCCGAAACCCTACCACATATTCCCCTATCTTTGATAGCTCTTGCTTCCTGCATCAATTGAGAACACCCTCTGTTGTTAACTATAGTCTGTTGCTTTCCTACCCTGTTGTTACACATATCTAAGAAGATTCTGGGACTGCCTCCACAAGCTCTGCTCTTTGGTATTAGCATTAACATCTCCCTTTTGTCTTTTTAAGTTTGAATATAATCGAGTTCACTTAGCCTTTCCTTGTACTTTAGGCTTTCCAGTTCCATGAACATTGGGGAGCTTCTTGCTGGATGCAATCCAATATTTTTATGTTGTGCAACGGAGTTCAAATTTAGATGCCACACTCCAGATGTAACCTCACAAGTAGTAAATAGAGGGGAAAAGTAATTTCTGCCATCTTACAGGCAACCATCTCATTAATGCAGCCCAAGATGCTGGTAACCACCTTTTTTACAACGATTCAATGGTGGCTCAAATTTCTACTCATCTGCTAGGAACCCAAAGTCCAATTCTGCAAAAATGTTTATAGATAGTCAGTCTATAACCTGTACTCATGTATGGGATTATTCCTGCCCAGATGCATGACTTATCATTCACCATTTCTGAATTTCATGAGATTTATATCAGTCCTTCTTCCTGTTGCAGTCCATCTGAATAGCAGCTCTACCCTCCAGCATACTGACGGCTCCCCTGTATGTGCTACTGTCTGCAATCCTGCTCAGAGTGCTCTCCATGCCATCATTCAATTTTTAATACACACATTCATTGGTGGTGGCTTAAGTACTGATTCTTGAGGGGAAGCGCCAGTTATGAGTGAGTCTTCCATTAGTTTCACAGTACAGTAATGATCAACTTTGATCACAATGGTCTAGCCAGTTTTTTGCTCATCTCATTTTCCACTTATCAAGTCCATGCTTCACCATTTTTGCTATAAGGATAATATGGAATATCGTGCAAAGTCTTTGCTGAAGTCAAGATATAAGATACCATACATGATATAATTTCTTTCCAGATGACATATTGCATCATCCTGTTATGCAGTACTTTTCCTATTCCTTGTCTAATAAACATTTTTCCCTATGTATCCTTTATTATATTTGTTTTCCTATTTCTCCTGGTTTTTAGTCATCTTTTGTAATGTTCTCTTCTGCATATTTGGTGCTTGAGAAGCCCGTACTTTCAGTCCTTTGTTCTGCCTTTTGATTAATTAACGGGTCAGAAAAGGTTCAAATACATAGCTAAATCAAAATAATATTACTTTTGCTTATAGAAAACACAGGAACATGTGTTCACATTTCTTAAGGTATGCTACACCTTTGAACCCAAACATACAGGCAGAAGACAGCAACTTCTGATTTGACCTCATAACCACTTCTAAAGAAAAGACAGGCTTCTCAACTGGACTATTGAGCGCAATCTGCCATTTCAAGCCTATTGGCACTACATCTTTGAACGTAGGTGTTCTGTAGCAAATTAGTATTGCAAAAAAAAAACCCCTAAAAACATTGCAAAGATCAAGATGAACAATCAAAGGGCAAGAATTGCAGTAAGTGGATTCAGCAGTCTCATCTTTGATGGGTTTAAAATGTTACTGTTTACCTGTTTCTAGGTAGCCATGATAAAAATTCATTATCTGTGGATGAGAGGATAAATTTGTGTCTAAGGAGATTTTGAACTAAAACGAACTGTAAGAACTTCACTAGAAGGAATGAACAAATATGTATGTCCTGAAAAGAAAGTAAACACATAGAGTGAAATGCCATAGAATGAGGTTTAATGTACCTTTTCTCTAATTTTCAGGTGAAATAGGCTGTCATAATTCAAAGTCAGTTCATTCTGAAAATGTGTTAGAGATGGAAGAGCAAGGTAATTGCAAGAGTAATGGTAAACAAAATGAATGAGATAATTGTCATTGAGATTAAGTTTATGTAAGAAGGATTTCTTGGGGTTTTTTTGAGTTTATTTTCACATTGTTGCCATAATTACAGAAAGACATGGATAAAAAGTTAAACATATATATTAGATTTCCCTACTAGAGAAAAAATTGAATTATTTTACTCTTGCTTTTCCTTCTTGCATTCTTGCATTGTGGCAAGAACAGCACCAGATCAAAGCAAAGAAACACAGGTTTTCTTATATTTCCAGGATGCAGTGGTTTTTTTTCAATCACAAGTAAAGAATACATTTTAACCAAATAAATATCACCCCAGAAAATATTTCTGAATTTACATTATTGGTAAAATAAAAAATATTTTTCCTCTTCAGCTTCTAGCTGTAAGTTTGACTTATGACTCCTGAATCAATATAAGAAATCTACCAAAATTCAGTTAAGCATCTAAACCCTGGAAGGAAAGGCTTTCAGACAGGAATTTTCTTCAGTGTTTCTAAGTGATACATTATTTTTTATGCAGATAACTGTGGAATCCTTTTTGAAGTGTCAAGGTCTTTTTTATCCATGCATAGTTATTTTATGTACAAAACCACCAAGTCTGCAGACATTTACAAGACTGCAGAGAAACAAATGAAAATGCGGGGAAAAGTTTTAAATCAAGATCCCTTAAATTCAGATGCATTGAATCTTTCTTCCTCTTTGTATGCAGCTCACAGGACAATAGGCTCATGGTCAGTAAAAGCCTTTTTGTGCCAGAAAAACCTCAAAAGGCCCAGGTTTGGGTAAATCATCTTTTTTTTTTCTTGTGGCTCAGCTCCACCATGAGGGTTCTTAGGGCTTAGGAAATGGTCAACAAGACATTAACTGACTGTATACTAAAATATTATGTTCTGCCTCAGTGGGCATTCTTCACATTTCATTTTCATCTTTTCCAAACACTGAACTGTGCATTACATTCAAAATATAAAACCTGACATTCACATACTTTTATGATAATGAGTGTAATACAAGTTGTGTGTTGCTGACTTTAATTTCAGTCATCATGTCTGAGCCAACAGACATCATGCTAACCAATTATTTTTGACAAACTGAAATCCAACCCTGTCAATGGGAAAAACATGAGAAAACACTTTAGGAGAAAAGATCCTTTAATCAGAAAAAGTACATATCTCTGTTGTTCAGCAAAGGTATCCTACATTTATAATGTCTTTAAAAAAAGCAACAACAAACTAAAGCTATCTGAAGAAAAACAGTAAAGTCCTCAAGCGGAACAGAATACTCTGAAGGTTCTTCACTATACATAGTACATTTTATAGTCTAACATATGTTTTACTTTGGATAAATTGAAGTATCCTAAAAAATGTCTTCTTGATGCTTATTTCTACAAACAGAATTCTCTGTGGATTAAGACATATTTTTATCCTTAAATACATTTCATGCACCCAACAAAAGCTAAAATTTTTGCTATTTGCATAATTCTAGAGATGGGAATACAATTCCTTTAATCATTTTCCAACAGCCTATTCAGTTTTTCCTTTGAACTGAATCAACTCCGCACCCTGTTATACCAGGTCTTGTTGAAAACGCTTAATGTAAGTACCCCGGCTAAACTAAATTACCTTAATTTTGAAGGATTTGGGCCTGGTATTCCTTATTCTGTGCTCACTATCAAGTTATGAGGTTTTAGAATAATACTTCAGTATTCTTCAGTAACACTACACTGTGAAACAGCCAGATGGCCTGTTCTTTCTCTTGCCTTCTGTTTCCTGGATTCAGCTCCAGCAAGAGATGTGTCTATCCAAAATTGGGAGCCTACAAGAGAGTAACATCTGTTTGGACTGACTGATATTGTCCAACAGACAGCCATGAAAAAGAGAACATTTTCTTTAAAAAGGTACCAGAAGTGGTATGAAAGTTACCCTTTACCAAAGCTAACCTTCAGTTCTGTAACAGCAATTTATCTATATGGTTTTGTAATTTTTTAAGTTCATATAAACTTGAGAAAACACTGACTTTTTTCTCAGCCAGAGAGCCTTTCTTGCAGAAAAGGTCCCACTGCAAGATGTTTGATGTTCTTTGAGAGGATTTTTTGTCTTCTTTCTGTGATTGCAGTTCTGACAATAATTAGAAGTGTGTGAACATCCTGGTAGGTATTTTTCACAGCAACTCTAGACTTATATTTTTCTTTCAAAACTAGGTATGTGATAACTGTTAAAAACCAAAAAGCTTTCTGAATTAAACATCTATAGATGTAGTCAAGAATGAGTTAGAACAATTTATGTTTGTAATGATTTAACTTAACACACAGCATTGCTCTTCTGAAGGATCTTTAGCTTCGGTATATGTGAAGAGCTGTACAGAAAACAGTGGGAATAAATTGTAAATGCAGGTTTCAGCAGAAAGAAGAGTTGAAGAGAGGCTAAATAGCTAGAAGGGAATTATCTGGTTCTGGAAATGAACCTTTCTAAGTACTGACACAGATTTTGACAAGAAATGCAGAATATATTAGGAAGATGGAATAACAAGTTGGAGATATATTACATGCTGCTTATTGTTCACTGAGATATCTACATTAGCCAAAATGCCAACAGAGAGATAAAAAAGACATATATGCTTAAAAATCCAAGATCCAGAAAGTAATTGAGTTTATGTGATTTATAAATCTGCCTACCACTGCCGATGATACCCCATTTAGCTTGAGGATGAGATTCCTACAGTTCTTAGCAATGTCTTTCCATTAAGGTAGGTATTAGTCTTTCACTTAACACCAGGGTGCTAGCTGGCAAAGTTGACACCTGCCTTTTTAATGGCAGCACAGAAGTAAGATCAGCCTTGACAGAGTGTGTGTATTTTTCCTGTAATTTTTCAGAACTGCTGCAGAAAAATCCAGCGACAGTTCAGAGAACAAAATTTTTTTTGCCTCTGCCTCTGCATGTATTCACCATTCTAGAGGAGCAGGCACCTTTGACAGTCAAGGGGTATAACTTTCAAAAGAATTGTGAGAACAAGTTTTATGCAGAGCAGACTGAAGACTGAATCTTAGACTACTTTTGCAAAATCCTAAATCTCCTCATTTACATAACAATTGGTTTGATTACCATCTTATTGTCCTACTGTCTTGGCCAGTAGCCTGATTGAGGGAACATGGTTTAAGTTTGGCTAGATGTTTGGACTTTTCTAACAAGTTATATGAAGTGAAGACTATTTTATGCCTTTTCACAGGAGGCAACTGCTGTTCCAATCTGTGTTCTAGACAGAGAGGTGTGCATATTTCTTCCAGTACAATTTCATATGACAGAAAAGGGTCAGTTTGAGGCTTGATGCATGATGGGCGGGCAGAGCTATCTTTGGAGGATAGAGGAGACTCCTATATGGCACTCTTTGACTTCTGCATCCATGGAGTGTTTTAAGCGTCTAAGTGCTTTGCTGGTTTACATTGTTGTTCTTGAAATATCTACCATTTATCCATATGCCCTTTGTTGTTTTGTAGAGTGTCATAGCTTTAATTTTGACTAAATTTCATTTATCTCAAGGTTGTATAAAACAAGCAGGAAGCAAAACTATTTGCAGTTTTAGACGTATCCTCCATTCAAGGTTGATTTGATGTAGGAGTTCCAAAGGGTGGCTTAAATAATCAATTTCAGCACTGACACCTTTAACTTCCTTTTAAGTAGATACAATCTGGTCTCTGCTCTCAGCTTGATGAAAAAGAATGAAAAAGAGTGAAATCTGTATTTTCACTGCAGTTCTGTCTTCCTCCTCTATGTACTTAGTACTGTCACAGAACCTGCTTATATCACACACATAGTAGTCACTGCAGAAGTAAAGCCTTTTTTCCCATCTTTAATACGTAATTAAATATTAATCACTTTTTGTCCCTGGATTGCCTGGAATTCTCCAAATTTTTAAAGATACTTTAGACTTTCTGCCTGGTTTGACTTTTCACAGCTATGAACCTGAAGTAGTTTTTCAACTAAGTGACACATTTTTAAGAAGTTCTAAATAAGTGATGCACATTTTAAAAAGATGGTCTGAGGAAGGAGAAATAAAAAACTCACACAAGCTGACAACCTCAGAGAATGCAAAACAAATGAGCAAACCCCAAATGTGTTTCACACTGCAGTGCAGAGCTATTTCAGAGAAGGCTGGTCAGTCTTTCTGTAAGTAGTACTTGTAAACAAAGTTCCAAGAAACAATAGAAAACCTACAATATTCTGGTTATTAATTCAGGGGATTTTTTACAATAATGACATTATTTTGAACCTTTGGATAGAAAATGACTATGTATGATTTTTTATCTATTCACTGTTGTTCATTCATGTATGGCTTTATGAAGCATTTAAGCTTTTTATCTGACGGTATTATGCAACATATTTTAGGGAAATGCCTTGTTTTAAACATTTTTTTTTTCCTGAATATCTAATTTCAAATTAAAGAATTACCAACAAAGAAATCATTTGAATGCTTCTGCCTCTAGGATATTTTAATTTTTTGTGCAAAACAAAATAACTTGATAAGTAAAACGTTATTTACAGAAGAATTGTGCCATTAATGTGAAGTGTGTGTTGAAAGAAAACTGGAATTCTGTTTCCTGGGTAGATAAGACTATCCTCAACATGTGAGTTGAATAAGCTGGATTGTTCCTTTCTTTGCATATGATTTTTGTATGAGGCCTGTTTTTCAGTATGTGATCAAACACAAGACGACCAGAACAAGCTCCAGGCCTACACAAATGAAAAAATAATTTGTTTCTACATCTCCCTGTAGGTACTAACAGAAACTGAATTGTTCTGTATAATTATGAATAACAAACATCTGAAAATGCCGATAAATACTTCTATCCCTAAAGTCCTCCAGTGCTGAAAACGTGAGTTAACAGATTTTAACTGCCTTCAAAGGTAAGCTGAAATTCTTAGAATAACAATTTTTACTGTAGATACTGAAAGTCAGAACTGATTAGCTCTTGAATGTCCAATATTTTTGCTGAACTAAGTTATAGGCACTGATATATTTTAACATCTCAGGCCAGATTCTCTTTCCTTATGCTATTAAAATTCAAGCATAACTATAATGCCACTTCCCCTACTGTGAGTGAAATAATTTTTTTCAACAGCTATGTAATTACTTACCTTATTTGCATAGTACTATAATAAAAAAAACTATTCCTAAAAAAGATGGCTGTCCATGGAGTAGCTGTTAAGTACCAAGTACCAATATATCTTAAGGAAAGAATAGTAATATTCTAAGGATTTTTTCCTGTATCTTGAAAAATCATGGCTAAGGCATGCAGGCACAACTGCTGTGTCCAAAGAGGTCAGGTACTGTAATCCCAGGGCAGGAGGTAGCTATTTCATGAAGGATTTTAAAACTAGACTTCTGTTTTATTCTATGAGCTCTGTAGGAATGTCTGCATGCTCAGTATTGATTACTCCCTGGTTGGATTGTGAAGACTTTACCCTATCATATGTCCTTGAGACAGTAGCACAGAAATCCATTTGCCTTACACTTAACCTTTTGCACAGCTGCTGAATTTAGTTACTGTGTGTACGGGACTTTGGAAATAAGTATATTCCCAGGGCAATAATGGAAACGAAAGAAAACAAGCATTGCACCAAGCTTACAAAGCAGTACCCCTTGCCACATGTTGTATAATGTTCAGAATAACACTCCTGTTAAAACTCTTAACTTCTCTAATATACTTCAGATTTTACTAGCATGTTCCAATGAAGTTATCTACTTCACTTTTCAAAATAAATCTTCATTGTCTGGGTTCCTGTGATACCATGGGATATGCATACTCATGTATCAGTGTGGTGGTCCAGCAGCACATAACAATGTGTGATTTAATTCTTAGATTTGGAGCTAGACAAGGCTTCCAACAGACTCAGAAACACAACATCAGCACAGCTAAGCCTTACCATGGGGGAAAATATGAAACCAAAACAGACTTGCAAAAGGAAGAGTCATATACTGGATGATGACAAGAGACTGCTGGGAAGTATTTGAGAGCATGAGAAAACAGCAAATAAATAAATGACAAGGCTTCAAATTCAACTAAAATTCAACAAAATGAATATCCAGCCTTTGATTTAGACATTAATTTTTCATCATATTCTGGGAAAAATATTGTTTTGATACCTGGATCTTTCACACATGCCTTTGACTAAAATTGAGCTCATATATTTAAAAGTTATTTAAGTCATCACTCTTCTAATAATCCCATAATGCAATGCCATTTATGTTTATTAGCACTATTTGATGCTGACAGCACAACATTAGGAGTAGTTGAGTAGATGTGCAATATTACAGTACCTATACATGCATATATATGTGTATATATATGTCTGTGCAGGTTTCACCATTTATCAATTTATATGAAATACAAGAATGGGAGATTTATCTTTTAAAATGTACCTTTTGATATAAAGTACTTCAAAGGTGTTTTGATTCTTTTTATGAAAGGGAATTGTCCATAAAATCCCTTGGACATCCTTTAAGATTTATTTATGTAGTTCTATGACCTTTTTAGACAAATAGTGGATCAAAGTGAGGAAGGATAGTGAGGAAGGATAACTGCATAAAGAGAAGGGGAACAAAGTCACACTTTAGGCTTTCATCCTTTGAACTTTCTAAATCACAGTATTTCTATCCACAAAACATTTCCTTTTTGTCTCATTTCCAGTTTTAATCATTTGCTGGTGATCCTTCCATATGCTACTATTACTATCATGAGCCAATATCATTGTAAGAAACAAATGTTAACTTTTTCCCTGTCAAGACAAGATTTTCATCATCGTCATCTCAGAACAGCTGTGACTTTTTCTCATCTGTTGGTAAGCCTTTTGAGTCTATATTATTAGTCCAGTTTATGGGAGACAAAGACCCTCGGATGTGTTTCTGTACCAGACCAGCATAAAACCATGCAAAGGACTTTAATGTATCTGTCTGTTCACAGTCAGAGAAAAATTTTGTTAGTGGCAAAAAGTCTTGATCTCGAAAAGTTAGCTTTGTGCATTGTGACAGCTTCCAATATGCTCAAAAACACAAAAGAAAAAACTAAGCATAATGCTCAAGCGGAGATGAAAATGGGATCTTTTAAGGCACAACAGATGGTGGATGTAGCAAAATTCTGGAGTCAGAGAAGGGCATACGTTTTACCTAACTTTGTATGCTGTAATATATTATTACCTATACTGAGATAAATTTCCCTTTAAATTTAGTGGGTAAAAATCACATCTTTGGAGTGACAATTATCTGACCTATTCACATTTGCACTTTAAGATAAGAAAAAGTACACATTGAAGTTTCATTTCTTTTTCTTTCTATTGATTCTGAAGGCAACCAGTCCTCATACACATTTCTGCATTGTAAATACTGAGTTATTCTGACTTATTAGAAACTTGGTTTTCATTTAGAAGACTACAAATTGAACCATGTTTAGTTATTTTGTTGTGAAGAATCTTCCTTCACCTTGTGACAGACCGGAAAAGAGAAGGTTCTTCCACTTCAGTCCCCAAAAATGACAACATATATATTTCTCAGTCTTCGTAACAATGGGAAGAGTTTTTGCTTCCATGAAGGTAGGCAAGAAAATGCTTAGAGTTCAGTCCTTTCGTAAAGTCCTAATAAAATTTGTTTAAAGCTTTTCTGTCTCATCTTTTATATTCTATAAAGGCAGAATGGACTTAAACATTTCATTAGACAATAATTCAAGTTAAAATTCTTCCTTTTTTAGATTTGGAACTATGGTGGGTGAAATTAGTTCTATGGATCTTTCCTGTTAATAAATAATGCAACTGTATAGAAAACTTCCTACTAAGTTCTTAATATATTTTAATAACTTCTATACTTAAACTTTTACTTTCTCTCTTAATGTGATGACATTGAAACATCCCTGATTATGTTGTACGAGCTTCATGACAGTGACTGGAGCAAGGCCAGGCAAGTCCAGTGTGGTAAACAGAAAGTTATCAGATGTAAGAAGTAAAGCAGGACCCACACCTGCCCTAGTTGAACTGAAGGGGGACGAAACTGCTGGGAAACAATTTCTGAATCATAAATTATTCAAAATAACCTCACTTTTAGATAGGGGTTGCATATTCCTAGAAGGTATACATGACATTAAGTAGTGCTTTTTTTTTTTTTCTTTCATTGATGAATGTCTGGTGAGATGGGATGATTAAAACATTCTGATTCTGTTTACCTGAAATGCTGAAACACAACCCTTGTCTTCTTTCTCAAATTTACATGCAAGCATCTAAGCTGTGTGAGATATTTACTTTGTTATAGAGTTCATAGGAGAAACCTTCCTCTCAGAGGAGAAATCTTCATCCATGTTCTTGTAAGACTGAACTTGTCAATTGAACATTATCACATAGTGGAAGGACACAAATAGTTAAACACACAGAAACCTGAAATCAGCAAAAAACAACAAGCAAACGAATATAACCACCCACCAACCCCACCCACCCCCAGGAAAAAAAACAACAACAACAACAAAAAACAACTACAACCAAACCCAACCCTGGTGGGATTAATTGCAAATAAATAATTTTAATCAATTTAAGGTTAAATACTTAGCATTGTTAACTCTCCTTTGCAGTGACCTGCATTTATATATGTTGTGCACAATTCCCTTTAAATTGCAGAACTGAATATACACAAGTGAAAAATTGATAGATTTTCATCTGGAGTTTGTCTTTCAAACTCAAAACACGATCTGAGTATGGCCTTTTTTTACTTCTTTGGATGTGTTTATTCGGAAGTAAGAACAAAAATGCAGGCGTTGTTGGACACGCTTAGAAAGCTTGTATCCCAAGAGCAGTAGATGAGTGAAACATTGCAGTAAGAGAAAGAAACAGTTAAGCAAGAAAGGAAATTCAAAGTAGAATATATTTATTCTTTTCTACGTCTATTCAGTAGGAATAGCATGGTACTTCAATCAGCTTGATATATTATCTGTAACTAACATGATTCCTTCAAAATTCATGGTTATTGCTAAGAGTTAAATTACTTTTTGTCTTTTATTTCTTTCTAAATTTAAAGTAGAATTTGAAACCAATATATTTCATAAGGAAGTTTTCTTTCCTATACAATTCTCAATTTTTCCCAATCTGAATATTAATAATTAATGAATAAAAAAAGGAAAGTGTTTCTATGAGATCTGATTTATTTTGGAAAAAAACCTCCCACTATTTAGTAGCAATTTTGTTCTTTTATGTTTTTGAAAACAGAATTCTTCTCATCACACATATTTTTTTGTGTATATTTCTATAGATAAAGTTGGTCATTATTGTTTTTTCTTTGCTTTTGAAGGATATTTGTCAAAATCAATTTTATTTACATAAAATATATCTACCTGAATCAAATTAAGAGAAATATAGAGCTCTTAAAACCTTTCAACTTTCTGTAACCGGTTTGTCAAGTAACTATTATACATATATTTAATGGCTTTAACTGTAGCCAAATTGATCTAGAAATACATATATACTACAGCCTTGAGAAGTAAAGGTCACACATATGCACAGATGCACACACATGCATCTATAGCTCTATATTTATTGTACATAAAATGAAGAAAAAAGGTGCCAAAAAAGATATTTCTTTAGCCTAAAAGGGAAGTTTGTATGATTGACAGAACAGGATGCACATTATGCTGTTCAGTTTAGTTTGATAAAAATCTGAATTTGTCAGATAAAAGTTTGGCTATTTGAGTCTCTGACATATCTTAAAATGTATTTCTATTGCTAACAATTTTGTTCTGCATATCATGATTCAGTTCTAAAGTTCATACAAGAAGCATAAAGACCCAGTTTTGATCTCAGTCTGGATTTTCACATAAATCTATTTCTATTGTATTTAGTTTGATTTAAATCTCATAGATCTTCAGCTTTCTAAGTGTTTTGACTTTGACAAATGCTGTAAAAATATTTTGATAAAGAACTAATACTGCAATATTGTCTTTAAAAATGTAAAAATCTCCATGAGGAAAAAAAAATAGTGGAGAGAAATCCAGTGGCGTTTTTATTTATCGATGAAAATCATAAAATAATTATACAATAACAAGGACTAAACATACGCTTCAAGAATTATTCAGCATGAGATTTTTATCCACCACCAGAGATGCTGGTTTAGAAACTGATGCTGACTCATTTCTGTGGTATAATGTCTTTCCTTAGCTGCCCTTAAATAGTTGAGAAATTGTGCTCAATATGTGTTGTGGCTTTGACTGGGACACAGTTAATATTCTTCACAATGGCTGGTACACAGGGTTGGTGCTTTAGATTCATGCTGAAAGCAATAATTCAGGGATGATTTAGTTACAGCTGGGCAATGTTTCCACAGAGCAAAGTCCTTTTCTGCCTCTCAACCTACCCCATGAGTGAGAAGGCTGGGGGTGCACAAGAAGTTGTGAGGGGACACAGCTGGGACAGATCCTAACTGATCAAAAGGATATCCCAGGCCATATGGTGTCATGTTCAGCATGTAAACCTGGGAGAAGGAGGAGGAAGGGGAGTCATTCGGATCAACAGTGTTTGTCTTCCCAAGTCACTTGTATAGGGGACAGAGCCCTGTTTACCTGGAGATGGCTGAACCTCTGCCTGTCTGTGGGAAGTGGAGGATGAACTTCTTGACATTTTGCCCTTTTATACACATCTTTTACTATTGAAATTGTCCTTGTCGCTCAATATATAAATACTTAACTTTTCTCTTTCCATTTCCCTCCCCCACCCAACAACACCAGTGAGTCACTGGATGTATTGAGCTGAGCTGCTTCTGGGGTTAAAAAACAACAACAAAAAAAGATCTTTGAAGATGAAAATAGTATTTGAGATTATTTAGATTACAGGGTATACAGAAAACAAAGAAATTGGATAGATTTTCATAATCTAAATCAGGAAATAATACCCAGGCATCAACATGAGTTTAATCTGCATAACAGAAAGAGAATAATCAGTTTTAGACTTTAGCTTCACCTTAATTCAGGTTTATGTTCCAACACTGGATGGAACAAAGGATGTTTGCAAAAAGTAATGTTTGTTAATGTCATAGAATGGAAACAATTCCTCAAAAATGGAGGGGGCCTGGAAAGTAAAGTGGAGCATCAGGGATACTGAGGGTGAGAAAACAAGAAATCTGTAAACACTCTCCTACATGTAAAATGGATGAAGAAACAGGAAGGTGGCAAATAATTAGGCATAAGTAGGACCCCTTCATTGCCATGAATAAAACACAAAAATTTAATCAAGTGCAACCCAAATGTGTGGTATATATAGGTGTATGTGCTGGAGAAAGGAAAAAACACGGAAAAATGTAGGATTTTTTGTAGAAGAGTGGAGATGAGTTTTGTGTGTGTATGAATTTGGAAGCAATTATACCAACTGCAGAAAAATATATCAGCAATCATCAGACGGAAAATTACTTCTTTGTGACTAATCTAGAAAGATCACCTCCTTGGGAAAATAGAAAGTTAAAACAGAATACCTAGTAACAGAGGTTGATTAAAATAACTTGAAAGACATCAGCAGGAAGATCTTAAGATTCTTCACTGATACATTGCAGACAGGTATTTTGGAGGCAACACAGATAAGAAGCTGATAGATCTTCAATAAACTAGAAAAAGACAAGGCCTAAAGTTATGGTTAATAGTTTAAGGCAACAATAGGTACTAGAGGATAATCTATCATACAGTTCTGAGCAAGAGCACAGCACTGACAAAAATGGTGTCAAAATGCCAATATGTCAGTTTATCAAACACATATTCCAGATGAAGCAAATTAAGGCCTTAGTTTTTGGACACAGAATATAAGGACTGGCATCATCATCAGAAGGTTTGGGTAAAATTTAGGTTTCCTGGTCATATGAAAATTTTCAGAGTTTTGTCCAGCAGAAGAAGGGCAGGAGGGCAGAAGCAAGAAAAGATAAAAGGAAGAGCAAGAGAAAAAGCAAAGAGAGGATGAGGGAAGACTGGGAAGTTTTCACTGGGGGAAATAGACCAATAGGTAAAGTTACCTAAAAGGTTTCATGACCTGAGGTAATATAATCCATCAAGGATGTGAAAATTGTGCACATCAAATGGCAAGGTAGAGGAAAATTAAGTTTTAGGGTTGGTATTCAGTTCTCTAAATGTAGGCACTATGGGAGTACCTGTCCTGGTTTAGGACAAATTAGGAGGAAAATCTCCATGAGGAGACAAACCTCCACCACCCCTTCTCCCAACTCCGGGTTCGGGAAGGAATTCCTCGGAGGAAAAGTGGAAAAAGCCTGTTTAATAACAAATAACAAAAGGAAAAGAACACTCCCCAACACAGGGAAGAAAAAAACAGCCCCAGATGATACTCAGGCAGTTGCTGTGAAGGGAGGGCGCCGAGAGGGAACCGTCGGTGAATAAAGTGTAACATGTCTCCTCTGCTGGCAGCTGGTTGTATGGCAGAGCTTCCTCAACCCGGGTCACTGGCTCTTGTTCTTCATCTGCCACAGTAAAACTTTCACCTTCAGGCCAGTTTGTAATCACTTCCAAGATCCCAGGGCGATTTAATTTCCCAATTTGGGCACGCTGTGTAATAAGGGCAATCCACTTGCTCCATGTAGCACTGGTGGCATGGTGGGTGGAGGGAACCTT
>VZUI01038053.1:0-36440 GCA_013401135.1 Cettia cetti | reverse complement strand
CTGCCCTGGGCACTGCCAAGGCCTGAGCCCCCTTTCCATGGGGAAATTCCTGCTGTGCCCCCCTGAGCCTGCCCTGGCAGAGTTTGAGCCAATCCTCTTGTCCCATTGCTCTTTCCCTGGGAGCAGAGTCCAGCCCGTGCATATCCAGGAATGAAGGCTGGATGCAGCAGGATGTGAGTGGATAAATTCCCTGTCTCCCTGTGTGCTTTTAAAGGCAGCTCCTATTTCTTTTTCCAGCAGGGGCAGCAGTTGCCCTACAGCAGAGCTGTGTGGTAATAACAGTTTGTCTCTCCCTGGATCTTTTCCTTTCCACTTTCATCAAGGAGAGGCTGCCTTTGTAGCACGTGGTTGTCCTTCCTTGCTCAGCCCTGCTTTTCTCCCTGCCTCTTCTCCCGGGAGAGTTGTTGTTACTATTTTTTCCTTCTTGTTTTACCAAGCTGCATCATGGCATTGTGCCTCTGTGAGTAAGGAGAACGTGGGAAACGCTGCTGTGCCTGCAGCAGGGGAGGTTTTGGGTTCAGAAAATCATATTGATGCAGGCCTTTATATATAAATATAAATTCAGAGTAAAATCCAGGGTGTTTTTGTGGGATTGCAGCTTGGGCACCTCCTCATTCACCCCAATGGGAAGAGAAGGGACAGGATGAGGGGGAACGGCCTCAAGTTGAGCTGGAGAGGTTTAGATTGGAAATTAGGGAAAATTCCTTCATGGGGTTGTCATTTCAAAGGGTTTCCAGCCCTGGCACAGCCCAGGGCAGTGGTCGAGTCCCCATCCCTGGAGGGATGTCAAAGCCACCTGGATGTGGCACTTGGGGATGTGGACAGTGTGACCTTGGCAGTGCTGGGGAATATTTGGATTGGATGATCTTAAAGGTCTTTTCCAGCCTTAATTCCATGATTTCCTTCTTGGTCCTGCTGAGCCCTGTCCTTTGCATCCACCTCTGCTGCAGCTCCTGGATTTCCTTGGAGTTTTCCTCCTCCTCTCTTTAGGAGGTGGAAATGCAAAGGGCTTTGGCCAAAACCAAAACCTCAGAATTTGCATAACCTTTGTCGCTGTGTTTTGTTTATTTCTGATAATTTGTGGGACACCACAGGCATGTTCCAGCCTTGCTTTATCACATCCCAGAGAACAGATTCCAGGGGTCTGGCAGGGAGTTGGCATCTGGAAAACCCTCCTGACAGGGATTTGGAGAGAAGTGCTGATGTTCCTTTCGCTTTCTGCTCTCCTGGAAACCTTCCAGCAACTTCAATTATTCTGTGGGGGTTTTTTTTAACAAGATGGATTTATTTTAAGGATGAGAAAGTGAACTCAGCACTGCCTTGGAAAATCAGCCAGGATTGATTACCCAAAATTCCAGTGGATTTCAGCAGCCTTTGCTGAGGGTGGGAAGCATCCCAGTATTCAGCACCTCTTCCCTGTTAATTCCACTTTTATTCTGGCTTTATTCCACATTTCCAAACCTTCCTTTCCTTTCCCTGCCCTTCATTAAGTGCTGCTGTGTGTCCCAAGCTTCATAATTATAAATATAATATAATTATAAATTGTTAATTTGGGACATTTATATAATGCTAAAAATGATGCAGGCACGGTTTGCAGTGAGGTATTAAATACAATTAATTGTCTAATGCCAAGAATGGGATTGGGAAAGAATGGGATTGTAAAACCCCAAGAATGGGATTAGATTGTAAGACATTTAGTCTGCCTAAATTAGAACTAGTAGTAGAAGGAATTGAAGGAGTAAATTAGGAAGCAGACTGGGGAAAAGAAAAATTAAGAAAATAAAGTTTGATGGTAATAATACTTTTAATTATTCTTTTTTTCACTTGTATTAGAGAAAAAAAAAAAAAAAAGCTTCCCAACTGTGTATCCAAGGAATAGCAGCTGTGTGCTGAGCTTGAATTTACTCCTGGGTGTAGGGCCAGGCTTTGGAGAGGCTGGGAATGACTGGGAATATTTCACTTGTGAGGAGCAGCTGTGAGAGTGGTGGAAAGGTGGTTTGGAAGTTGTCACGGGTGATTTTCTATATTTGAGCTGATTCAGGGATTATTTCTGGTGGATTATCCCACTTTACATGGAAAGGCAGGATTTTCTGATGGTTATTCTAATGAATGCCAAATATCTGGGTTTTTTCGTGTGCTGTTAGGCAGGACTGTGTAATACCCTGTGGAAATTGTGCTGTTAAATTCAGTGTATCACCCTGGAACAGGGAGCTCTGGTGAGCAGCATTTCCAGGGTTGGAATTTTAGCAGTGGTTGCAGAGCCACCATCTGGATAAATCCTGCCATTTGTGGAAGGCACAAAGCAAAGGTGGTGTGAAAACATTTCTACATCAAGCAGGGCTGGCTAATGGCTGAGATGGGAGCCTCTCCTAATTAATCTGTTCATTAGGGATTGGGTAAATACACAACAAATTAATAACATTTATTTTCCATCTCGATTTAGAGGGATTGGAATATTTCTGGACGTGTTTATTTATCTCCATCTGTGCATTTCCCTGAATCAAGTGACAGCACATTCTCATCACACTTTTCCTCCAGTTTTCTTCACACTGGAAATTGTTTTCTGGTCTCACCAACCCCGGGATTTTGTGTTTCAAAAGCAGACTCAGCTGTGGCAAACATTCCCCCAAGGAATTCATCCATGAGCACCTCAGCTGTGGCTAAAGGAGCCCAGTGGGATAAGGGAACTCTGGAAAGTGTGGGTTAAAGGCACTTGGAGGTTTCTGGGCTGCTTGGTGGGAAAAGACTTTTCCTCTTTGTTATGAATTTTCCTCTTATCTCTGGGAATGACTCCCGGGATTGTTTCCTCAGTGTCCTCAGATGGCTTTTTTTATGGATGGAGCATTTTTGCCCTGATTATTGGTGTTGTCTGTGAACCGTGGCTGAGTGTTGTTGGATTTACAACCTCCTTAATGAATTTTTGCTGTGCACAAGTTGTATTTTCTTTTTCCTTTTGCATCAAAACTGAACTTTCAGTGCTAAGGTGATGGGAAAGTATAAAACAGGCTTTAAATAAATTTAAATTTCAAGCAAAGATTACTTTTACTTTTAGCTTCCTTCTGCCACGAGGATAAAAAAACCCCAAAGATGATACTGATTTGACCTGAAAATTTATCTTCTGCTTTGCTTTCTTCCAGGTCCAGGATGGAACATTCCTGCTCGCTCCTGCTGCTCTGTGTTAGTTTCACTTTTGCACAAGCTCTGCCACCCAATGGAACTGAGCTGCCCAAAACAACCACAACCACCAGTAAGGATGTGATCCGTGAGGGTGGGATGGGCACGCACCTCTGGGAGGTTTCAGGCACAGCCCAGGCTGTTCCTGCAGGACTTTGACCCCAGTAATTCAGTTCTGATGGTGCCAGGTGCCCTCTACACGTGAGTGCTGTTGGGGTTTCACTTTCTCTTTCCCTTGGAAGGGGAAAACACGGCAGAGGTGGAGGAGCTGCAAGGTCTGCACAGCTCAGGAGTGCTGTGTTTTATTTTATTTTATTTTATTTTGTTGTTAGGGTTGGGATTAAGTGTGTGAGATGGTATTTTTTGTTTGGACTTAAATGTTTATTCTTATTTATATTAGTCTCACAAACTCTGAGTTCTACAGCACTTCTAGCTAATAAACTAAAAAAATTGCTCTCCATCTTTCTCTCTACAAGACCTTTTAAGGATAAATGTCCAATTAAGAAATGACACTTGAGTTATTTTTACTTTTAACCCAATAACCAATCACCCATGTTTTGCAATGTGGACTTTCCATTTAATTACAAAATACCACCCAGAGCCATGAGGAAGGTGGTGAAAAAGAAGGATTTGCTTCTGCTTTAAAACTTGTTTTGCTTTATATATATATATATATATATTACTGTATTTTAAAACTTTAAACTGTCATTTTTTTACCCTGTGATGTTACAGACTTCTATTCAAACTACACACCCCCAATCCCAGTTCTGTTATTTAATTTTGGAATATTTGGAAGCCTTCTCTGCGGGTCAGGTCAAATGCAGTGTTTCCTTTCCTGTGTGAAATTCTCAGTGCCCAGGAGCTGCCCTGGGGGGATGTGGGCACAGGTGACAGGAGGTAAATTGTCATTAGACAGCAGGATGGGATGGATTGGAAGCTTCACACCAGTTCTGTGTTTTCCCATGCAAAGACCCGAGGAGGGTGTGAAGTTCAGGTGTCCCATGGAAGGGGATGGATTGGGATCATCCTGGAGGCCCTTCCAGCCCCAAGCAGGGGGATGAAGCTGCTGCTGTCCCATTTAACACAGTGACCACGTTTTGAGGAGCGTTCAGGTCACTGTTGGTGACACCCAGTGTTTATGGAAGGCTGATTTGTTGCTTTATTTGCTTTTCATCTGCCTGTGAACTTCACACCCCTGGGGAAGGAGAGAATTGAATGCCAGCCTTGGCTCATGGCCCCTTGGATTTGTTTTGGTTCTCGGTTGTAATTTAAATGGAAATAGGAGAGGTTTAGATGGGATCTTGGGAAGATAATGAGGGTGGGCAGGCCCTGGCACAGGGTGCCCCTGGATCCCTGTCAGTGCCAAGGCCAGGCTGGAGCAGCCAGGCACAGTGGAAGGTGTGACCATGGCAGGGGTGGAACAGGATCATTTTGAGGCTCTTTCCATCCCAAACCTGTCCTTGATTTGCTGCTAATTGAGGTGTGAGCATTTGCCTTCTCCAGGATGTGATTGCAGGTGGCTGCAGCTCCTCCCAGGCTCTGAGGGGGAAGTGGAGGTGAGGGAACAAGAGGCTCCACCACCAGCAGTGACAATCTGAGCGTGGCTGTGCTTCGAGCTTCCAAAAGAACCAAATTATTAATAGAAATGAAGCTTCAGCCGAGTGTAAATTCACTAATTAATCAGTTTGAAGTATTGTCAAGTAGTTTTTTGGCCCCTGCTTCTTGTCTGGCACCTGGAGCTGTAGAAAAAAACAAGTTACTAATATTGGGCTGAATATGTCAGAGTATGGGAATTGAGAAGGGGAAGTCACTTGTTGTTTTTATCACTTCCCAGAATTTGGATAATGTGAGTACAAAGGGAGTTTTGCCATCAGTGTTGTTCATCTTCAACGCTTAATTCCAAATTGTGTTGAATTAAAGCCTGATAATATGGATAAGAGTAATCTGATCATCCCTATTTTAATTAAATCTTAATTTCAGTGATATGATTCAGAAATGATTAGTGTGACTAAACTGTTTTTGCTAAATATCAAAGCCTTCCTGGCTTTGCAGTGAGGAAGAGTTTTGTCTGACAGACAAGTAGGTGCACCCTGAAAATACATTGCTGCAGAAAGAGTGCCAAGATAATTGGATTATCTAATCAGTTTGATAGCCATTGAACTAATATGGCATTTTAAAATAAAAAAAAATAAAGATTTTTGATGGAAGCATAAAGAAAACTCCATTTAACAGACTGTGGAAAGAACAAAAAGATCCTAAAAAAAAATTCAGCTTTTCTTTTGCATGCTAATTTGATGAGTGATCCCAAAAGATACTTTTGATTCTGAGAGGAATAGGTATAAATGATTTCATGTCATTATTTCAGCTGCCTTGATTTTTTTTTTCCCAAAGATTTGCTGAATTACAGTGTCAGCTTTGTTCTTATTTAAAACATGGTTACCTTGTGTGGATGGGCCGATTTTTAGCACTGCTGCCATTTTACTTCCTACAAGAACAGCCTGAAATTGCTGCCATGAAATCGCTACCTTGAAATTGCCCTTTCAGAAAATGAGAATATTTTGGGGTTTATTGCACTGCCATTTACTGGAAATTTGCCCTGATCTTTACTCCAGGTATTCGACTGCATTAAATAAATATAAACCACAGAATGGTTTGGGTTGCAAGGGCCTTTCAAGCTGATCTTTATTAGGATTTGCATAAATAAATGTATATTTCCAGTAGAGACACCTTAATGCTCTCAGATCCTTTTTACAGACTGTTTATTGTCCATGACAATCCCATAACTTTGCAATTCAAACATTTGTAAATTCCCCAGGATTAATCATAGTCTGGATTGTTTTACTTCCTCTTCTATTTTTACTTGTGGAGTTGTTGAAACGTGAAAGCAGCCTGGGAGTTGCAGTTGTAAAGCTTTAAATCCCTTTCCAAACGTTTCCATTGCACTGGTATTTACTCCAGCAGGGTTCACGGTGCCTTTGAATCCTCACAATTCTTTTCTCTCACTGATGTCTGAACCTTCAGAGGAATGAATTTATCAGAGGGATTGCAGGTTAAAAAGCAGGGAATGGGGCAGCTTTGGGAGTCCTGTTTAGTGCTGGTTTCAACTTCCAGCAAGTCAGTGGGGATGTGAAAATCAGATTATTTCCCTCTCTGCTCTGCTCTGCTCTGGGCAGATCCCAGCCAGGACACCGTGTCCAGCCCCGGGTCCCCAGCATGGGAAGGAGCTGGAGCTGTTGGAATGAGCCCAGAGCAGGCACCAGAATGTTCAGTGGGATGGAGGAAAGGCTGGGAGGGCTGGGATTGCTCAGGCTCGGGGAGGGAAGCTTTGAGGTGAGCTCACTGTGGCCTGGCAGGGCCTGAAGGGGCTCCAGGAGAGGGGCTGGGGACAAGGGATGGAGGGACAGGACACAGGGAATGGCTTTAAGCTGAAAGTGGGGAGATTTAGATGGGATCTTGGGCAGGAATTGTTCCGTGGCAGGGTGGGGAGGGGCTGGGCTGGAATTCCCAGAGCAGCTGTGGCTGCCCCTGCATCCCTGGCTGTGCCCAAGGCCAGGCTGGACAGAATTTGGAGCACCTGGGACAGGGGAAGGTGTCCCTGCCCAAGGGTGATTTTTAAGGTTCTTCCCAGCCCATTCTGTGCCTCTGTAATATCCAGGAGGGACCCAGAGGTTGGATTTCCCTGCGAGCCTCATGGTGTTTGTTTCACAGAAAAAATGGGGCAGCATCAGAAAACTGAGTGATGAGGGAGGGATCTGGCTCCTTTTATTTGATATTGAAATGCTCTGCTGGTAGACATTCCATTCCAAGAATTGGTTTGCAAAGCAGAACTTCAGAGAGAGGTGGTTTGGGACGGGGGTTGGGCTGGGTGACATTTAAAGGTCCCTCCAGCCCAGACTCAGTGCTGTGACTGCAGTGCCAGGTGGGCTGTGCTGGCTTTCCCCAGTGGGATTCAGCTCTGAGCTGTCAAACTCACATTTCCTGCTGCTTGCCTCCTGTTCCTGCTGCCTGTGGGTGCTGAAGTTATTTCCCTTCCCCACCTGTCTTTTTTCCTTTGCCCTTCTTTTATTTCTTTTTTTTTTCTCTGTTTTGGGTTTGTGCATTACACGGACCACACAAATCTCCTGCTTATCAGCTGCCCATCAGCTGCTTCCCTCCTGCAGCCATGGCAGGGCTGGGGTTTTATCTTCCAAAAATAGCCTGACAGGGTTTAGTGTGGGTTTTGTCACATTCTCTGTTGGGCAATTGTTTGTGATATCTCTGGATTTTAAAAAGATGATCTGACCTGTGCAGGAATAGAGTTGGTTCTTGTGGGGTTTCTCCTGTGCTCACATAAAGATTTTGTTTTGTGTCACTCATCAGAATAATTTCAGGTTTAAGGCAAACTTTGCCCTGCCAGCTTGCTTTTGTAGAGGGGGGGAAAAGTGTTTTAATCACACAATTTACCTCATAATGCAAAGGAGCTGATCCAGGGATGGAGAAAATCAAAGTTGGGGAGGGGATGTGCACACACTGCTGTTAATTCCCTGTTTCCTTGGGGTGACTTTGTGTTTGTCACTCATGGGAAGTGGGAACATCCCAACCCTGCAGGAAATGATGCAGCAAGAGCCTCGGGCCAGCAGCACCAGGAACTGAGGCAGGGAGAGCCCTGAGTCAGCCTTGGTGGGTGCACAGGAAGCACCAGGGGCTGTCAGCACCCTCCTGGTGATAACCCCTCTCTGGTGAATATTAAAGTCACTTTTTCATTGTATCTTTAAAAAAAACACCCTTGGGATGATCTCTGGCTGGCTGTGAACAGAAATCCCAGTGGGTTTGGGCCACAGCTCCTGCAGTGGGAGCAGTGGAGAAGTTTCCCTGCTTTGGAGGATTTGTCTCTGCTGCATCCATTTACTCCAGCGTTTCAGTCATCAATTTTTGAAGAAGTTGTGATTAAAAAGTTATTTCAGGCCATTGTTCCCCTTGAAATCCCCCTGTGTCTGGAGACAGTTGTGTTGGCCAGAGATGTTTCAGTTTCTGAGCCTGCAGTGGCCTCAATTTTAACTTTCTTAAAATCTTAACTTTCTTTAAATTTAACAAAAATGTGATTTTGGGCCTACATTTAAAAATTTACTGATATTAAAGAAAATAGAGGTGAAAAATAAAACCACACTGTGCCTTACTCACGGACTCTGCAAGGGTGAAGCCGTTGGGAAACACCTGCAAGGATTTGGGAACAGATATACCCAGGTATAAAGAAAAAGGGACTTTTTGTGGATATTGACTCAATTTCCTTGTGAAGTGGAAGGAGGAGAGGTGAGATCTTGGGGCAGAGAATTAAATCAGTCGTGGCAGGGTGCTCTGTCCTTGACTGAAGGCGTGGGGCAGTTGTTTGGCAGAAGGTTCAGCTTCTCTTTTCCTTGGGTTGAGATTTCAGTGTTTGTCCTGGAATCAGTTCTCCAAAGACACCCCAAAAACAGTGCAGCAGTTCTGTGAAAGGAAGAGGGGGGTGATTTTTTTTTTTTTTTTTTTTTTTTTTACTCTGTAATGGTCTGACGGAAATTTTAATTCCCTTGTGATGCAAACTTGTCATGGGTCTTATCACAGAGCTAAAAAGAACCAACAAAACCCCAAATCCTGGAGCATTCTGAGATCCTGAGGGTGACATTTCCAAACTCCATGGAAGTGGCTGCATTTTGTCTGTGAGGGAAAAAAATAGGGATTTTTTTTTTTTTTTTAATTTTTTTTTTGGTGTTTGTTTCCTTGGCAGCCCTTGGCTTCCAGACAGAGTTGTGAAACACCCCACAGAAAGCGTTGGGTGGTTATCCATCCTCATCCAGACACTCCTTCCAAGAGAGATTTCCTGAAACCCTGCCAAGTCATGGCTCCTGATTGCAGTTTTGTCTTGCCTGTCACTTTTATCTTGATGCAGCACTTTAATGTCATTCCTCCTGTGTTTATTGCCTTCCCTGGCTGTGGATGATGATGTTGACTTAGGAGCTCTTTTCTCCCTGTGTGTCCTGAGCTCACCTGTGTCTTTAAAGGAATTTTTCCCCGTGCCCTCATACCCTGGTGGAGCACCCAGAGGGTTTCCAGCTGCACCCAAGACTCAAATGGTTTTGCAACCATCAGTTCTGGGTGATTGGTTTGATCCACATGAATCCTGTCAGAATTTTTGCAGGTGTTACCTACTCCTAAATATGTTATTGAATCCCAGAATTGTTTGGGCTGGAAGGGAACTTAAAAATCATCCAGTGCCACCTCCTGCCATGGCAGGGACACCTCCCACTGTCCCAGGCTGCTCCAGCCCCAGTGTCCAGCCTGGCCTTGGGCACTGCCAGGGATCCAGGGGCAGCCACAGCTGCTCTGGGAATTCCAGCCCAGCCCCTCCTCACCCTCCCAGCCAGGAATTCCTCCCCAATATCCCATCCAACCCTTCCATGATTCAGCTCTCAAGGACCACTGTAAGAATGGTAAAAAAACCTATTAATAGGGTGTAAATGCAGTTTAAAAGGAAAAAAAAAAATCCAAAATTCGAGAAGTAACAGAAATTGCCTTAATTTTGGAAGAGTGGTTGTAGGGTTGTGTTTTGCTTGCTGAAGGTTCAGACTGGGAGTTTGGCTTTTTAAATGAAACATGTTGGGTTTTTAATGATTTTAATCTGTTCTGCGTTGAATTATTCAGTAGAACTAAAAGGTTACAGAAGCATAATGAAAGTGAAAGGTAAAGAGACACATCCATGAAACACTGTGAACAGAAGGGTGAGACTCAGAGTTTGTACCAGATATAATAAAGATGTTCTTTAATCTCCATTCTGAGAAAAATGTCATTATTCCTGCTTGTTCTTATGTTTATATAGAACTTCAGTGAATCAAATCTATATGAAAGGTGGCGGGTTTTGGGTGGTTGAGATGCTGCTGATGTGCATAAGGACACTGCAGCAAAATTTCTAAAGGGCTTCAAGTTCAGCTTGGCACCTTACAGGTGTTCAGCTTTCTCTGATTGCAGGTAAATTTTAAAATATCCTTGATTTTCTCAACAGCAGTGGTTTGGTTGCGCTTTTGACGAGGGAGAAAAAAATTTTAAAAATAATAAAAAAATTAACTTTCCATTTGATCTTCGCCTATGTCAAGTAATTAGCAGCCTTTAGGAAGCAGAGGCAGATAACTGGACAGAATTTTTGGTGCCTAAAGCACAGTTTTTGTGCCGGATGAGGCAATCCATGTCTAATATTCCCCATCTCTTGTTCCATCCCCAGACTCTACCGAGGAGAACACCTTGCACAAGGAGCTGCTGACTTCCCTGCTGATCCTGGTGCTGGTGGTGATCATTTTCGTGGTGCTGGTGGGGTATTTTTTCAGGTGGGTGTGGGTGGGCTCAGCCCCATCCCTTGTGCCCTCCCACGGAAGCGGGAGGGAGCAGAGCCGCAGCCGGGGCTGTGCCCGCCCCGCTCGCTCTCCCTGCAGCATGAACAGAAAGAGCCTCTCCAGAATTACCTGGTTTGTAAAAGAAAACAGGGCTGGGGGTGGAAAATGCTGCTTTCCTCTTGGCAGAATTGCCAGATTAACGTGGGGCCTCTGTTCCAGGTTCAGGAGGCACAGGAAAGCTGTGGTGACCTCCGGCGACAAAAAGATGCCAAATGGGATCTTGGAAGAACAAGGTATGGAGGGATTTGCTTTCAAACTCTCATTTTTGTGTGTACACTGGGTTCTTTCTTTCACAGTTACTCAAAGTTTGCTTTTATTTCTTATATAAGTGACAGGGTTGTTACTAAAGAATCTTGGAAGAACAAGGTATGGAGGGATTTGCTTTCAAACTTTCATTTTTATTTGTGTGTGCACCATGTTCTTTCTTTCACAGTTACTTAAAGTTTGCTTTCATTTCTAATATAAGTGACAGTGTTGTTACTAAAGAGAATATAGTTTAAAAAAATACAATCACAAATTGAGTTTGAGTTGGAAGGGACCTTAAACTCATCCAGTTCCAACCCTCATGCCATGTGCAGGGACATCTTCCAGCACTTGGTTGTCCTATCCAAGCTGGCCTTGGAGTAGAGATCCATATTTAGAAATCCATCCTCAAGCAGAAAATCTTAACTTTCAGTTGCTGGTTTGAAATAGGTTTCACTTTGAGTTGTGATGTAGCAAATGTTTCTGTGTAAAACTTCCCTGGGCTCTTTGGAGATGTTTTAGCAGGATGCCAGCAGAGATCCAGGTCTGTGACGCTGTGATCCTGTATTTAGAGGAGGAATTGCAGTATTTCTTCTTAAAACAAGGGAAAAAAGTCCTTAAGGCTTTGTGAAGACACTGGGTGGTTTCTGAACGTGAAGCAGGGGTTGAGGTGGGGCAGTTTGAGGCCAGAGGCGCTGAAATAAAACACTCTGAGGAGCTCAAAATGTTTCCCATGGTTTGAGTTGTGCTGGGTTTGTTTCTGCCCGTGGGGAGCCCCAGGCTGGCTCCTCTGTGGGGCCCAGCTCAAACCTGGGCTGGCAAGTTGTTTTAACCACAACCCAGAGAAAAATGATCAAGTTAAAGATAAAATAACCCCTCTGTGGTTTGAGTCAGTCCCACTTGGCCGTGGGTGAAGTGATGAGGGAGTTGAAGAGGGTGGCAGTCGGAGGGAAAGTCAGAACCCTAAAAATACCCATCAGCTTCCTGCTGGCTTCTTCCTGTGCACAGGGCAGCAGCTCCTCTTGGGGCACAGTTTTTGTTGGCTGTCAAGTTAAAGATAAATTTATTATTATTGTTATTATTAGCATTATTTCCCCTCAAAATGAAACAATCTTGCAGCATCTCTTTGGTGATGGGTGCTAAAAGCTGTCCTTGCCCTGTCAGCAGAAAGAACCTTCTCCTTTTCTGAATAAAACTTGGTCACTTTTTAGTCCAGTGTAAATAGAGAAATCACTGATTTCGCCAGTAGTGGTTGTTCTTGGTATCATTATGTTCCCAGAGCAGCCACTTGGCCTACAATTGGTGCTTTAATTTCCTTTAAATCACCTTTATCACCTCGGAGTGTCATGGTAGAAGTTTGTTTTGGCATCTTTCAGCATCAAGGTTAATTTATAGTTGGAAATCTCTGGCTCTGGCCATGCTTTTAACATATCCTGCCCTTGTCCTGACAGAACAGCAACGGGTCATGCTGCTCAGCAGGTCTCCCTCAGGCCCTAAGAAGTATTTCCCTATTCCAGTGGAAAACCTGGAGGAGGAAATCCGGATACGCTCAGCAGATGAGGGGAAGCTCTTCAGGGAGGAGTTCAATGTGAGTTTTTACATGTGGGTGGCTGAAAATTGGGGGGAAACCAAAATATCTGTGAATATTTTTGTGTTTGGTGCATGATTGGTGCTGTTCCTGTGGGTTCTGTCATGTGTGTGGACCCTTCATCTGGATAAAACCTGGAATTTTTACTGACTTATGATGTTAAATTGGTATTATATGAACTGTCTGCCTCTTGCTAACATTTAAAGGTGGTCTTTAGTATTTGCCTGAAGCTGGAGGAGGGGAACTTTGCATCTGAATCTCTTTAGCATTGATTTTTTTGATGGTGATGGAGGAGTTTGGGGGATCTGGGTGTTTCGCCTCCGTGGGAAGTACTCAGAGGAGAGGACACAGTGTGGCCTTAATATTGCCCTGCTGGGGTTTGACTTCTCTTTTCCTGCTAATTTGTGTTTTTGCTCTTGGTTCCCATGCCAGCACTCCCCTCTTTGCAGCTCCTGTGCCCAGCACAGTTTCTGTCTCTCAGCTCTCAGGGTGTTCCCGTTGAGCCTTGGGTTTTGTGCCCAGAGCCTGAGTGTGGCTGTGGGATGAGGCACCTGAGTCTGTGCTGAGCAGAAACAGCACCAGGAGCCTGCGTCTGGGGCCTTTTCCAGACTTTTTATGCCTTCTTTGCACTTCCCTCCAGAGCAGAAGCCAAGCAGGAGCTGAAATGTCAGGCATGGATTAGTGAGAGCCAGTGCACGTGTTGATTAGGCTGGCTGTTATCTTCTTAATTGGGAGCATATTTAGAGCTGCACTTTGGTTGATGATAAATTTAGACCACAGAATTTTGCCTTATCAGGCAGGGAAATTGTGGAAATCCTTATCAAAGCTGACAAAAGGAAAGTGAGAACCAGCTTGACAGGGTGTGCGCTGGTGAATTTTGACTCTCCCGATTCGATCCTCTGAGGTTCAGAGTGAAACAAACCTTCTGTTTTAATTTTTAAACCCCTCTTTGCTTCAATCATTTTCTGCCCCATTCTCTGAGCATGTGGGATTCTGTCCACACCCAAAAACCTGGGGTCTGATCCCCAAAAATGAGCAGGGATGGGGTTGGGGGTTGGTGCTCGATGTATTTTTTTTCCTGTGGGGCTGGATGAGCTTTAGAAGATCTTTCCAAGCCAAACCCTTCCAGAATTCTGTGGGTCTGTGCCTCAGCCCTGCCCTGGGGATGCTCCAGGGATCTCTGCCCACTCCACACAGCCTGATCCCACATGTCAGGGGCCAGGCATCCCTGGGAATGCAGGCACAGGAGCTCCAGTGGGATTGAGGAACAAATCCGGCCTGAAAATGGAGCCAGCGCTGCCCAGGCACGTGCACCAACCTGAAAAGTTTGGCCCAGAGTAATTTTTTTCATAAAAATAGAGATGAAGATGCTCATCAGGCAGAAAAGAGTTCTGAGGACAGTTCCTGACTCTGAGGACAGTTCTTTTAGATTTCTGTGCCCAGTGGTGTTCTCCAGCTCCTTTGATTTTGCCCTTAGAGCCTGAGTGACCCTTAGGAGGTGCCTTGCACCCCTTGGACACTCACCAGAATAGCAGAGGCTCCTTTTTTATTTTATGTGATTGCTTTGTGAACATTGGGTGCTAGAAGAGTGTGTTCTTTTTTCACAGGGAAAAACAGGAAAAAAAAATTAATTTTTTTTTCTTTCCTGTAAAGCCCCTACCTCTGTTGATTATCCCAGGAAGTTTGGGATTATTGCCTTGATTTTCAGATTGATTACTGAAAAGCTTCCCCCCAAGAGTTTTCTCTTGGAATTTTAATTCTGGCTGGATTAAGGCATTCAGTGCTAAAGGAGGAGAAAATTGCTGCTCCTGGATGGGTTGAGCCTCTCAAAGCCTCAGTGGGATTTTAGGGCTGCTGCCCACGGGACAGATCAGCTGTCAGGGCCAGCAGGACTCAGCTCCTCGTGGTTTGGGGTGATGGGGGGATGTGCGGAGGAGCAGCCAGGGTGAATCACATCCTCCCCAGGGTGGGAGCAGGAGCTGGGCTCACCCCACTCTGGGCACAAGGAGCTTCCTGGGGGGGTGCCACGGCCTTGCAGAGGTCAGGAGCAGGGCGTGGAGGGGTGATTTGGCCAGAAATAATTCATTTTTGTGTGTTTTTCACGTGAAAAGCCAGAAGTTCCCTAGCTGCTAATTGAAAATTGGGTGCCTGACTTGAAGTTTGAAGAGGTTGTGTTTAAAAAGATAATTATTTCATAGAGTCACAGAATGGTTTGGGTTGGAAGGAGCCTAAAGATCATCCAGTTCCAACCCCTCACCTTCCACTCTTCCTTTTTACACAAAAATTTGGGTTTTGTGTTTCATAAATGTACTTTAATCAGCAGAATGGGCTGATAAAAAGCCACGAGCTTCATTCACATCAGGAATTGAGCAGTCTGCTGACAGCAGCTTTCTTCCTCAACCCTCTTTTAACCTCCTTTCTTTTCCATTCACAGTTTTGTGTGCCATGAAAGCCTCAACAGACCAAACCCACAAATGCAGGGTGCTGTTTCCTGTGTGGTGGAGGCTCAGGGCTGCCCATGCCCCCCTCCCCTGTGTCACCCTGACAATCTTTGCTGTTCTGGGGAATTCCTGCCCTGCTCTCTGCCTGCCAGGCCTGCTTGCCTCGCCTCTGCCCTCCCTGAGCACGATTTTCCTTCCCTGTGTGACTCAAACTGGGCAGGGGAGGGGAGTGGGAGAAGGTTGTGGTGCCTCCCCAAACTGCTGGGATTTTACCTCAGTGGGATCCACCCTGCTGGCCCTGGGGGTTTTGGGGCTCAGTTAAAGGAAGTTCATGAAATTCACTTAAAGGAACTTAGAGAAATTCCTTCCTGGTTCTGGTTTGGTCCATTTGCAGTGGCAGCATCTCAGCTGTGGAGAAGCTGCACCTTGGGCACCTCCTTGCTTTCATCTTCACCCTCTTCTCTGTTTTTTCCTTTGGTTTATTGCCCTCCCTGACTGTTTGGGGTTTTTTTAAGCCAGACTAAATTTACCTGTGCTCAGCTCTCTCTGACAGCTCACAGAACTCAACTCGTGCCACCTAAAAAACCTCACAAATGATTTTTCCTTCCTCCCTTTCACCCAGGGCTGGGCCCTCCCCTGCAGAGCTGAGCAAGGTGTTGGATATTTGATGCCCTCAGCAGCGAGGGGGTCGTGCCCAGCCCTGTTTGTGTGCTGAGCCCAGTGTGGGTGCCAGCAGGGGCTGGGGAGCTCTCTGAGATGGCAGCTCCAGGCACAGCTCAGGGTTTAACAATTTGCTAAATAACTGTGATCTCTGAGGGGAAAAAAATTCCCTTCCCTCTCCCCAACTGCTGCACTCGTCTGGAGTGAAATCTGCCAGGAGGGAGGAATTAAAGTTACTAAAATATCTTTAGTTCTCTTAGATGCAATTTTTCCTTAAGCCATGTGCAGTCAAAGTTATTTGTTTTCTAACACATTGACTCTGTGTCCTTTTTTTTTTTTCTTTTTTTTCCAGTCATTAACCTCTGGATATGTGCAGGGAACGTTTGAAATGGCAAATAAGGAAGAAAACAGGGAGAAGAACAGATATCCCAATATCCTGCCATGTAAGCCATTCACTTTTCTTTTAAACCAGACAATTAATTTTGGCACTGAGCTGGTAGTGTTCGTGTGCTGAAAATACTCAAATAATAACAATTCCACTGGTCAGAAATGCTGTTTGTGTCTTTTCTGTGATTTGGGAAGTCTGTGCTTTTCCAGGCCTCCTGCTTGCAAGGAGATTTCAGATTTAAAAACTTGCCAATGTCCTCGTTTCCTTTCAGATGATCATTCCAGAGTGATTTTGACCCAAATTGATGGAGTCCCACCTTCAGACTACATTAATGCATCATACATAGATGTGAGTTGAGAGTTGCCCACAGCTGGCCAAACTTTGGGAATTAAAGAAGTAATTCTCTGCTAGCACACATTGGCCTTTCACCTTTTAACTTCTGTGGCATTTATTTCCACAGGGTTATAAAGAAAAGAATAAATTTATAGCAGCACAAGGTAACTCATTCTCATTTCTCTCTTCTCTATAGCTGAGGGCTGAGCACATTTAATTATAGATGTGTTTGAAAGGGTATTTTTAGCTGCAGGTGGTGGTCAAGGCTGGATTCAGAGGTTACAGTTGAAATGAACTTGAAATATGTGGGAGGTGACCAACTGCCTCTGGACCTGTGGGTTCTGTTCTGAGCAGAGCCTCATTTCCCCCTCCAGACCTCCTCTGCTTCCAAATTTGTGTTTCCTGGTGATCCATTCTGAGTTTGTTGTGGTCCCAGGGAACCTGGGATGGGGAAGAGCTGCAAAGTAGGAATTCCAAATGTTGTTCCTGCCACAGTTAAAAGATAATATTTAGGAATTAATGTGGTAGAGAATCTTCCAGGGCCTAAAGGGGCTCCAGGAGAGCTGAAGAGGGGCTGGGGACAAGGGATGGAGGGACAGGACACAGGGAATGGCTTTAAGCTGAAGTAGGGTGGGTTTAGATGGGATTTTGAGCAGGAATTGTTCCCTGGCAGGGTGGGCAGGGTGGCACAGGGTGCCCAGAGCAGCTGTGGCTGCCCCTGGATCCCTGGCAGTGCCCAAGGCCAGGCTGGACACTGGGGCTGGAGCAGCCTGGGACAGTGGGAGGTGTCCCTGACATGGCTGGGGATGATGGAAAGTGAAATGTTCTTTAAAGCCCTTTCCAACTCAGACCACTCTGGGATTCTGTGAGTGATACTTCAAGAGAGGAGATTCCTTCTAAAAATGTAGATTTGAGGCGTGATGATGTAAAAGAAAACATAAAGGGGGATTATTATTTAATACAAAAATACACAAATTTGGTACATTCCAAAGCTGTGCAGGTGTAGCAAACCCAGCTCTGGTGCCCAGGGCCAGGGGCTGGGGCTGCTCTGGGATCTGCTCCATCCCCTCTCCTGAGCATTTCCCTGTTCTCTCTGCAGGACCCAAGCAGGAAACAGTCAATGACTTCTGGAGGATGATCTGGGAGCAAAAGTCAGCCATTATTGTCATGTTAACCAACCTGAAAGAAAGAAAAGAGGTAAAGAGCTTTCACTCTGCTCTGGAATGTGTCCCCTGTGCTCCAAAAGCAGTCCTGGCTGCTCAGGGGCTGCCCAGGTGCTTTTCTGACCACTTCCTGCCCTGGCCCCTGTCAGCACAGCTGAGTTTCTGCTCAAAAGTGTAGTTTTCACTTCTAAAATACCCATTTATATCAGGTGATCCCAAGGAGAAAATTCTGATGGCCACTTGTGTCCTGCATAGCCCAGAGCCAAAGCAAAATTCCTGTGGTTTTATCCCAGTGTAAGGCTGCACTCGTGGATGGGGTTGGTTAGGAGTGAAGATAAAACCTCTGTTCATTTTCTTGAGTATTAGGTGTCAAAATCCACAGTTTGTCAACTAAACCATGAGAAATTAAAGCTGCTTCGTTGTGAGGGTGCTGCTGTTCCTTCCTGTCCCCTGGGCACGGGAATTCCTTGTTCTCCTCCTGGACTTGATTCTCCTGCACTTCTGCTGCTGCTTGCTGAAGCTCAAACAGCAAAGCCAGGCCACGAGGGTCAATTCCCAGTGTGGGCAGCCAGAATTGCTAAATCTGGATATTCCTGGTGGCTCCAAAGGAGAACTGCTTTGAATTTTGCCCTGGCTGCAGCTAAAGCTTGAAAACAGTGCAAACCTCGCAGTCCCCACAGCTGGACTCCCTGTACCAAAGCTGCCAAACTGAAACGAAAGCTGTGGGGGCTGAGCAGGTTAAAAAACCACTCAAAGCTGTTCTCACCTTCTCTGCAGCAGTTTAAGGAGCAGCAGCAGGCTGCTGAAGCTGTGCCAGATGAGCTGTGCACTCTCACAGCTGTGCTCACCTTCCCTGGTTTCAGCTGTGGGTGCTCAGCAGTGAAAGCAGAGTCAGGGTGAGGAAACTCCCTGTGTTCGGTCCTAAAATTCCTGCTGGAGCCCTGGGCACTGAGGATTCCAGGCTTTCTGTGCTGAGAGACCCCCAAGCAAACCCTGCACTGACCTGAGGCCATGGAACAGCTCCCAAAATTGAGTGACAGCACTGGGATTGTGGGTGTGGAGTTTGGATAGAAGTGTGACATCACAGGGTGCAAAACTCAGAGTTTAAGGATTTAGAATATAGTCATATATCCAAAGCAACATGGAGGTTTTAGGGTGTAGGCTGAGTCCTTCTTTTTCACCTTCTTCTTCGTGGGTCTGGGTGATATTTTGAAATTGGGTGGAAAAGTCCACACTGTGGGCCACGGGTGGTTGGGTTAAAATTAAAAATAATTGAGGTGTCATTTCTTAATTGGAAGTTTATCCTTATAAGGCCTTGTAGAAGAAAGATTTGGCTCCATTTTTACTTTGTTAGCTTGAAGTGTTGCAGAACTCCCAGTGTGTGAGACTGTATAACATAGATAAGAATTAATAAATCTGACTCCAAGTAAGAAATACTCGAGCATTTAATCCCCACTCTGGCAAAAAGAAGATAAAATGCACCAAATTTCCTGCATTTCGTTGTAGATTTCCCTGCGTTGGGTTGTGATTTTCCCTGCGTTGGGTTGTGATTTTCCCTGCGTTGGGTTGTGATTTTCCCTGCGTTGGGTTGTAGATTTCCCTGCGTTGGGTTGTAGATTTCCCTGCGTTGGGTTGTGATTTTTCCCTGCGTTGGGTTGTGATTTTTCCCTGCGTTGGGTTGTGATTTTCCCTGCGTTGGGTTGTGATTTTCCCTGCGTTGGGTTGTGATTTTCCCTGTGTTTTTGTGCAGGAGAAGTGTTTCCAGTACTGGCCTGACCAGGGCTGCTGGACCTACGGGAATATCCGTGTGTCCGTGGAGGATTGCATCGTGCTGGTGGATTACACCATCCGCAAGTTCTGCGTGCAGTCGGTGAGCTCACTGCTGCTCCTGGGGGCTCAGGAAATCCCAAAGGTTTGCTTGGAAGAAGTGTAGGCAGCTCATTTAGGAGTGGAGAGAGGTGTGGTGCCTCTCCTGGGCAGGGAAGCAAGGTCTGCCCACAGAATATCCACTGCAATTCGTGGATTGAGAGAGGTTTTGGATTTTTGTGCTCAGTGATGCCCAGCACAGCAGCAGGGATGTGATCTTTTTTGGGGAAAAAAAAAATTGCACAGATAAAAAATGAGTGAATTTGGATCTGTTTGGAAGAGTCTGTCTCACTCTGTGCTATCCTCTCCTGGGATTATTCCACTGAAAATTAATAATAAATGATATTTTTCCTTAGTGTTTGTATTTTACACACCCTGTAAACTCCAAATCCTTGAGTCAGGCTGGGAGTGTGGTGGGGAATAAAGCCATAAATAACCATGGCAGTTTGTTTATGAATCTTTGCATGAAAAATGAGATGTCAGACTCAGAGTCTGGGTGTTCCTGCAGCTCCACGAGGGATGCAAAGCTCCAAGGCTCGTCACTCAGCTCCACTTCACCAGCTGGCCGGATTTTGGGGTGCCTTTCACACCTATTGGCATGCTGAAATTCCTGAAAAAAGTCAAAACCTTGAACCCTGCCCATGCTGGACCAATTGTGGTTCACTGCAGGTATGTATGTGCTCCTCAGGCCATTCTTAGTGGCTTGGCCTGGAGTTATTTATATAGATTTAGATTTTTTTAAAACATATTTTAGTATATTTTTTAAGATTCCACGTATATTTAATATATTTTTCTATATGTATTTATATTTATGGATATATTTGCTTGCGTATTTCTATTCAAGGGTAATAATCTGCTGAGTTTATGAGAGCCCAGAGTAAAAACAATTTCCAAAGCTCTGTCTTTGCTGTCAGTTTAATACTCAAACAGAAGTTGTTCTGCTCTTTGGGGTTTTGGGTTTTTTTATGAGGGATCCCCATTGTTTGGTATAAATCTGTTCTTTGTCAGGAGAACAGGCTGGTGATAGAAATCTGTGGCCTTTGCCACTCAATGCTGCTCTGGGAATTCAGCCCCCCACTTGTCCCACAGTCAAACTGCAGTTTTTTAATGGAAATTAGCCATGAAATGTCTCAAAAGTTTGGAAGAAAGACTTGAATTCAAGAGACTTAAATGCTGCAATTTAAAAAATGTGTTTCGTCCGAGTCCAGAACCAAGTTGGTCACTCACACAGGCACATCCTGCTGTCAAAAGCTGCTGCTAAACTGCTGAAATCTTTAATGAAACTAAAACCAAACTCCCAAACACCTGGAAGAGAATGATTGCAACCCCTGTAGCAACTGTAAACTCACCCCTGAGCAAGAAGTGGCTCTTCAGGAGCAATTATCATTGCAAGGTTAGAATAAAAAGAACACAAGATCAGATTGAAAAGGAAAGAAGAGAAGCTTTGTCTTCAGGGTCTTGTTTTTAAGGAAAAAGATTGTAAATTCCTTTGTTTGTCTCTTTTTCCTTGCTGGAAATACTCCCTGGAAGTGTGTCCTAGTGAAAAAGGGGGTGTTTTGTCCTGCTGGGATTCACCTTCTGTCCTAGGTGTCATGAATAAAAGGCTTGGAAAAAAAAACAATTTAGATGGAAAAAGTAGATTTGAGTTGTCTCAGTTGAGAATATTTTTCCAGCCCTTTGCTGTGTGTGGAGTCTCATTCTGGGCTTGAGCTTCATTTGGCAGCAGCAGGAAATGCTGTGCTTGGTTTAACCAGCAGAAGGAAAGACAAAAGCGAGGAAAATCCCAAATAATTTCCTAAATACCTTCAGGGATTTCAATCTGAAGGGCCAGCAGAGCACAGTGAGGCTGTTGTGTGTCAGGGTCAGAAATGAAGGAGGACAGAGGTGACACTGAACTTGCAGCCGAGTTCAGGATGTGACAGCACCGAGTTCTTGGGAAGAGGAAAGGGAAGCCCATCAGCAGTGAGTAACCATCCATTTTTAGGGTGCCTGTAGAAAAATCTGACCCAGCCACTCCGGCCCAAACCTCTCCAGCGAGGTTTTGGAAGTGAATAAAAAAACTGATTTATCATTTGAAAGTCGAGGAGTGGCAGGATTTTCTGCTGGTTCTTGTATTCTGAAGTTTTTGGAAATAGGTTTTTTTAGAAATAGAATTTTTTTTTTTTTTAGTGGGTAGAATAGGTCTCTAAAGAAATAAATAGAATTTTTTCAGTTGGAAAATTTGAGCGAGGATTTTTTTAGAGAGACTTTGAGGAAGAGCTGAGTAAGGGATGCCACAAGGCAGGCTGAGGATGGGGACACTCAGGGAGATTCCAAGGTGCATGTCCAGGGTGGGGAAGTCACCAGCTTCAGCAGGGATGGAATCCAGAGCTGATCTGATCAGGGAACTGGGAGAGAACAGGGATGTGTTAAAAGGGATCCTGGCTGGAAAGGGAAGTGAGGAAGCTGAGCTGGGCTGAAACCTCTCAGGAATGAGCAATGAGGGCCAAGTGAGAACTGGGGAGGGGACATCCATGCTCAGAGGTGGCTTCCAGGGCTGTTAGGAGGAGAACAATTTCTTTTAAGTGGGAATTAAGACATGAGAGGGATTCCTGGTGGTGCCAGAGGGCCAACATGGATGGATGGAAGGGAGAGGGAAGGGAATGTCCACCGTCCCTCCAGACCTCTGGAATAGTGGAGCTCGTGGGCTTTGGTTTCCCTGCTGGTAAAGCGTGTGTGGAAATGAAATAATTGTACTACAAATCCAATCCTTTCTCTTTTCTGGTGTTACTGAATACCTTGCTGAGGATTGCTTTGTGTTTTTGAGCCTGTGAGGGGAGGGGAGATGTTTTTCTCCTGTTCCTGGAGGTGTTTGTGGCCACTGCAGCCAAGCAAACTGCCCAGAGGCTAAAGGAGAGGCACTCATGACTAGTACAGGATGCCATGCCCTTTTCCTCTGGAAGGAAGAGCTGAAAGACGCTGGAATTTTGTCATTTCTAACGGTCTTGCTCCCTCTCGTGGCTTTTCCGGATATAAAAACCCAAAAGTGTTTAGGGGTGGCGACGTTGAGAAATGCGGAGCTAAAAATCACTAAAAGAATAATTAAAATTTTCTCTTAACCTGAATTATTAGAGATGGTCAAGAAGATTCTTTATTCAAATGTCTTTATAAATATAATTCTGGGGTGAGAATTCTGGGGTCAGCATCAGCTGGGAAGAGCTGGGTTTTTATGCTAAAATCACCCCTCGTTTTTTGCTGTCCTTGTTTCAAAATGAAATAGAGGGAGGTTTAGATTTGATATCGGGAGATACTTCCTCGCTGAAGGGGTGACCAGGCATTGGGACAGGCCACAGGGGTGGAAGCCCATCCCTGGAGGGATTGAAGAGCCCTGTGGATGTGGCACTTGGGGACATTGGGGGAACCGCTGGACTCAAGGATCCGCGACAGCTTTTCCAGCCTTCACAATTCCACGATTCCATGAGGTTTCATGTTTCCCAGCGAGTATTCCAGTGCCGTGTGAGCAGCAGGCTCGGTGCTGCAGCAGTTCCTGGGCTTTGGGGGCGTTCCATGCAGGTCTGTGTGTGTTTGTTCCCCCCCAGCGCTGGCGTGGGGCGCACGGGCACCTTCATCGTCATCGACGCCATCATCGACATGATGCACGCCGAGCAGAGGGTGGACGTCTTCGACTTCGTCTCCAGGATCCGCAACCAGCGGCCCCAGATGGTTCAGACTGATGTGAGTGCACCTCAACCACCCCAAATCCCAGCCTGTCCTGGGCTGAGAGGGAATTCTGCTCTGCTCCCACTCTGTTGTGCAGCCCGGTGTGTCCCGTGCTGTTGGACAGCTGGAAAAGATCCAAGTTGCTTGGGATTAGTGGGAGGTGGCCCTGCCCATGGCAGGAGGTGGAACAGGATGAGTTTGAAGGTCTCTTCCAACCCCAAATCATTGTGGGATTCTCTAATTCAAAAATGCACAAATCCCAGTGGTGTGGGGGAGAAGACCACCTAAAACCACTTCATTTTCAGGAGTCATTTCCTGGTTTTCCCATTCACACAAGATTGGAATGTCAGAGAATATGAGTGGAAATGTGAGAGAAACAGGAAAACTCTGGTTTAGTGTAGTAATTTCTAATTATTGTCATTATTTTAATAAGTAGGAGTTTGTCACCAAACAGTGACAAGACAAGGAGCAGTGGTTTTGAACTGCCAGAGGGCAGGGCTGGATGGGATTTTGGGAAGGAATTGTTCCCTGGGAGGGTGGGGAGGAGCTGGGATAGAATTCCCAGAGCAGCTGTGGCTGCCCCTGGATCCCTGGCAGTGCCAAAGGCCACGTTGGACACTGGGGCTTGGAGGGACAGTGGGAGGTGTCCCTGCCATGGCAGGGGTGGCACTGGATGAACTTTAAGGTCTCTTCCAACCCAAACCATTCTGTGATTTTTAAAGAAGTCCCAGAAATCCCCATTTCCCTCCCTGTCCCTTCCAGATGCAATATTCCTTCATCTACCAAGCCTTACTCGAGTACTACCTCTACGGTGACACGGAGCTGGATGTGTCATCCCTGGAAAAACACCTCCAGACTTCCCACAACGCAGCCCCAAACCTGGTCAAAATAGGGCTGGAAGAGGAATTTAAAGTAAGTATGGAAATCTTTCCCATAGCATTTCCAAGATGTAACTCAAGAGGGTAAAAGTGTAACCTTAAAGGTGCCTGAAAGGGAAGAAGTTGTTTTATTTGGTGGTTGTTGTGAATGGGGCCTTGCTGAACAGCCTGTTCCCTAAATTCAGATTCTAATCTAATTCCCTCATTCAGAGCTGTGTCATTCCCTGGCCTTTCCCTGAATGTTTTTTGTTTGTTTAGAAAAGCAAAGTGGAGTGATCCTCTGGGTCCTGCTGCAGGTTGCCAGATCAGATAGTGCTGGAAGAGGAAGCTGGATTAGATGCTTCTAATCTGCATCCCAGTGGGATTGTTAAATCCAGGGTGACTGACAGCAGGGAGTGTACAGGGCTGGTACTGAATGTCCAGGCTGTCAGGAGAAAAACCTCAAAAAAAAAAAACCCAAAACCCCATTTCTTATCAATGGAGAAACCCCCGATGAAGAAAACCACACTGGCTGTGCGTGTTCTTTGTTAAAATGACTTTAATTCCCTGAGGGAATAGTTAGAATGTTTTAATGATTTTCCTTGTGGTAAAATATTTATTTTTTTATATAGGTTGAAAGTATTAGTTGATATTAACTGGAGTTCTCTCTTTGCTTTAAAGGATTAATTTAACCAGAAATTGGGAACTGGGTAAAGAAAATGATGTAAAAATAAGTTTGTTGATAGGGCAACAAGTTCAAAAATCAAGAGTATTGAGGGAAGGAAGATTGGATGGGATATGGGGAAGGAATTTTTGGCTGGGAGGGTGGGGAGACCCGGGCAGAGGGTGCCCAGGGAAGCTGTGGCTGCTCCATCCCTGGAAATGCCCAAAGCCAGGTAGGAGCAGCCTGGGACAGTGGGAGGTGTCCCTGCTCATGGCAGGGGTGGCACTGGATGGGATTTAAGGTCCCTTCCAACCCATTCCATGATTCTGTGACTGTTATTTTTTTTTTTTTTTTAAATTTTTATAGCCAGGGCAGTGGAGTGGCTGCAGGCTCCCTGTGAGTGTGGCAGTGATTTTTAGCCAGTGCAGGGCCCTGGGAGTGACAGTGGGAGGTGTCCCTGCCCTGTCCCTGTGCTGAGTGCCCCCCTCCTGGCCCTGGCTGCTCACCCTCCCTGTGCTTTCTGCAGAAGCTGACCAACGTCCGGATCATGAAGGAGAACATGAGAACTGGGAACCTTCCAGCCAACATGAAGAAAGCAAGAGTCATCCAGATCATCCCCTGTAAGAGCCCAGCTTCCCATCTCCACAAGAAGTGCCAGAGATCCCTGGCTGGGAGCACTCACTGCAGCTGGGATCCAGCTCCCCTTACAAACTGGCATCTGTAAAAAACTCACTGAATTGGGTTTTACTAAATCATCCTAAAGTCTGTTACAGTCAGGGGTTTTGAATTAAATAACTCAGCAGCTTCACCTTTTAAAGCACCCCTTTTCTGTGGGATTCCTTGCACCATCTGAGCAGCGCTGTAATGTTTGCACCTGGAAATGAACATTTCAGAGAAAAGATTTGGTGGGGTTTGTTCTTCCATGTGCAGTTGGAAAAAGTAAGACTGGACTCAAAATTAAGTCTGGACTTTTTTTACTGGATTCAAAACTAAGCCCAGACTTTTTTTTTTTCCCAGATGATTTTAACAGAGTGATTCTGTCCATGAAGAGAGGGCAGGAGTACACAGACTACATCAATGCTTCCTTCATAGATGTAAGTATACAACATTTTCATGCATTTCCTGTTCAAATCAGAGATTTTGCAGGTGCTGATAGGCCTTTTTAAAGAGGCACAATCAGCTTGGCTTGCAAAGAACGTGAGCTTTGTTTATGGGAGTTTCCACATGCATTTCTTATCTGGTGTTTTTAAATTCAGTTTAAATGGTTGTGCAATTTAAACCTTGTTGTTAGATTTATAAACCAAACCTTTTATTAAATTCCAACCAAACAAATCAGCTGCACAACCGACAGCCAGTGATTCCATTCTCTGGGGCAGGTTAACAAGTGTAAATATTTGCTTTTCTGAGAAACAGAAAAGTCAGTGTTCAGCACAGGGAAAAGCTGTGTTTGGTAAAGCCAGGCTTTACCTGGGCAGAGCTGGATAAATTCCAAACTTTCTTCCCAACTTCCTGTTGGAAGCTGAGCAACAGGATTGTGTCTTGTTTTTTGTTGAAATATGAGAATTAATCATTTTCTTAAGCAGTAAAACCAGGTTAGTGACTGAGGGCTGTGGATTCTGTACAGATGACATGTTCATGGAAAGCAGGAAAGGCTGGATGTGGCCCTCAGTGCCTTGGTGTTGGGTCACAGCTTGGACTCGATGCTCTCAGAGGTCTTTTCCAACCTCATTGATCCTGTGAAATAAAAACTGGACCTCAAAACTTGAGGAAGAAGTTAATTCTAGAGAAAAGCTGGGAGCTGCTGTTGTGATCATCTTGTGAAATGTGGTGCTGCAGAATCTCACCCCTGATTCACCTGAAGATTGTGAATTTGGGGAGATTTTAGAATCACAGAATTGCTGAGGTTGGAAAAGCTCTCTCAGATCACCGAATCCAATCATTCCCTACTGCCAAGGCCACCAGTGCCCTGTGTCCCCAAGTGCCACATGCACAGGGGTTTTAAATCCCTCCAGGGATTGGGACTTCAGAGGGATTTTAAATCCCTTCAGAGATTGGGACTTCACCCTGAGCACTGACCACACTTTCTGTGGGGAAATTTCCCCTAATCCCCAACTTTAGCCTTCCCTGGTGCAGTTTGAGGCTGTTCCCTGGGAGAGGAGCCCCCGTTTAAAGGCGATGTCCCTGTCCCCGTGTGCTCCCGCTCTCTTCCCACAGGGATACCGGCAGAAGGATTATTTCATTGCCACCCAGGGCCCCCTGCCTCACACGGTGGAGGATTTCTGGAGGATGGTGTGGGAGTGGAAGTGCCACACCATCGTGATGCTCACCGAGGTCCAGGAGAGGGAGCAGGTACGTTCCCACCCTGCAGCCCCGCCTTCCCCTCCCCGCCTGCAAGCCATGAGCATCGCTGCTGGAGAAATGTTTTTTTCAGCCTAAAAATCCCAGCAGTCCAAAATTTTTTTTTTTTTGTTTCTCCTGAAATGAGCACTTTCTTCACTCTTTGGTGTGGGGCAGTGTTGCTGGTTTTTCTGGCATTGTCAGGAAACACAAAAAAACTTTCAGAATTTTGTGGTTTTTTGAAAGCTTCCGGTTCGCGTCAAGGGATGCCTGACACAAGACAGAGTTTTGGGATTTGGGAACAAACTTTTGGGTAAACTTCTATCCCATTTGTCTCAGTAAAAGAAGTTCCCATTGCTCATTCTGAGCCTGTCCTAATTTGGTTTAAATACAAGAAGTAATTCATTATTTGATTTAAAAATGAGAATTAATGTCATTAATTCATGGAGAGTCGTGTGCTGCAGCTTGAAAATTCTGGGTTCAACAAGGGCGTTGTGAAAAGCTTTTTCTTGGTGGTTTTGGGAGGTTTTTAACACCATTGCCTTGCTTTCAGGAATTCCATTTATTATTCTACTCTGTTTTAAAGCAGTATTTGCTATCTGGGCCATGGTTTCTATTAGAAAAATACTTTATTACTGTATTCTTAGTGTTCAGAACACATTTACTGTGCTGGATGTCACTTCTTATGCCTGAGATTCATGACAACGTAGATGAGTGGAGGAAAAAAAATAAATTCAAGGAATGTTTGCAATTCTCTGGATTCTGCAGGAAAAATGCTGCCAGTACTGGCCATCAGAGGGCTCTGTGACTCACGGAGAGATCACGGTGGAAATCAAGAGTGACAGCCTGATGGATGCCATCAGCGTGAGGGACTTCCTGGTTACATACAATCAGGTAATTCTTTAAGATTCCAGCTTTTTTTTTTTTTTCCATCAGAAGGTATTTGCAAATCTGGTTATGGATCTTAAATTCTGGGCTTTCTGTCTAAACTTAACTGTGGTTAATCAAAAGCTGACATTAAGAGGAAGCTTGTCTGAAGTAATTTTGTTTCAAGTCCCTGAAAATTCTGATCGGTGAAACAGGTGGATGCAAAATGGGAGGTGGGGTTTGGGCTTTTTTAACTGTTTGTTGTTGCTGTTATCCCTAGATTTTTCTGCCATGTCCCACATAGGTATTAAAGAAAATTTGATTCAAGATTTTTTCATAGAATTCCAGACTGGTTTGGGTTGGAAGGGACTTTAAAACTCATCTCATTCCAACTCCTGCCATGGACAGGGACACCTCCCACTATCCCAGGTTTTTCCAGCCTGGCCTTGGACACTTCCAGTGTATCCTAAGTCCTTCCCAGAAGAAAAAGCTGTGCAAACCAAAGGAAAAACCTAGGGGGAAATTATCAGTGGGGGGATATAGAAACAGAGCTGCCAGGATAGAATGATGGAATATTACTGGAAATAAGATCACCAAGTCAACGTTACCAGGTTGCAAACACTCTCCTGTAGCAGTGCAGAATTGCTGCTGCAGATGTTCCAGGCAGGAATTGTGTTTCCACTCGGGAATAACAAGTGGCTGAATGGTGTATTCCTGCTGGCAGAGCAACCAGGAGAAGCAGAGCAGGCTGGTCAGGCAGTTCCACTTCCACGGGTGGCCGGAGATCGGGATTCCTGCCGAGGGGAAGGGCATGATCGACCTCATCGCAGCTGTGCAGAAGCAGCAGCAGCAGACAGGGAACCACCCCATCACTGTGCACTGCAGGTGAGCCCCCTCTGCCCCTCAGCCTGGCTCCTCTGTGCCCGTTCTCATGCCACTTCATGCCAACAAAGGTGTTTCCATTGCAGTGCTGGAGCAGGGAGAACGGGAACCTTCATAGCCCTGAGCAACATCCTGGAGCGGGTGAAGGCCGAGGGGCTCCTGGACGTGTTCCAGGCTGTGAAGAGCCTGAGGCTGCAGAGGCCACACATGGTGCAAACACTGGTATGGGATTTGCCAGGCCTTTGGAAGTGTGGAAATACTCTTGGGAGGGTGGGATGAAGGGGTTTTGTGCAGGGTGGCATAAGAGGTGCGTAGTGGATGTGTGTACCTGGCACGAGCGGGGTTTTACAGGGTTTGTAGAGCACATCTGCAAATACAACTCGGGTAAACGTTCTCTGGCTTTTAGGAAGTCGAGGCAGTTAAACTAAACATACTTTGAGTGTTGCAGGTGAGAAAGTGCATTAAGTAAATGGCTTTCAAGCTATTTATCAGTTGTTCTTCCTTACTTTAAAATGTCTGGGCGTAAATTGGAATCATGGAATGGTTTGGGGCAGAAATCAGAGCAGACCACTCCTCAGCTACTGGTCCCAGTTAGGATATTGAATTTATCACTGGGATTTGCAGAATTCAGATTTTCTTAGTGTAACCAAAACCACATTTTGGCCTCTTTTCCTTTTTTTTTTTTTCCAGGAACAGTATGAATTCTGCTACAGAGTGGTACAAGATTTCATCGACATATTTTCAGATTACGCTAACTTCAAATGAGAATTCTGCCTTATTTTTTAATTTGTCTGTATAAATAGTTGTATATTATGTTAATTTATTCCGTGTCACTTGGATCGTTGACTGAACTGTAAATACAACGTTGTGTTGGCTCTAAAAGTTGCATTTGCTGTATAAAGTTGTTTCTTAAATATAAATATCTTCTAAAGCAAAGTATAATGTTCCTATACTGTATAGCACTGTAAGATGGGATAGAAATCTTTATTCTAAATAACAAAAAATTATTTCTTGGCGTTTTCTTTCCTTTTGAATTTTGCCACTCATAAATATTTATCAACAATGTTATCTCCCAATTCTTGAATTTTTTGACAGGTGTTTTACAGTTCATCCTAAAACCCCTGAATTTTGGTTCACATGTTTAAACATGTTTTTTTTCACCAGGAAAATGGGTATTTTTTTTCCAGGCTGTTTTAAAGAGCCTCCAGCTTTTGTTGGATTTTGAGTCTTACTGTCTGTAGGATAAAATCAGTAGAAATACAGATTTGAATTTTTGAATTAACAGAAATTTCAAATCCCTGCTAATTTAGTTTTTCCCCCCCAAATATTGTTTAAATTGACTTAGGCAATAATGTGATTTTTAGAATATTTTGCACATTTGAAAAGTATATTTTGCAGCACCTGAACTTGTCTACTTGAAGAGAAAGGTCAGAAATGGAATTAAAAGCTTCTCTTCTCTATAAACACCTGCATAATATCCCACTTCTTTGAAATAAGAGATGTAGTCTTACTCCTTGATTTGACTCAGCAGGATAATGAAGAGGTAAAAACTGGAAAAAAACATTTTGTGAACAGTTTAATGCCAGAAATATTGAGTATTGTAGCAAAGGTTCCTCCAGGTTCTTACCCTCCCAGAAATGTTATCAAAAAAGGACTTTTCGTAAGGATTTTAGGGTTGTGTACAGAGATATATTTTTACTGAAAGTAGTACTGAGAATAGAATTGGTGACAGAAAATATAAAATTTTTTATCACAGCCCTGACCAGGGGCTGGAAAATCCCCCAAATCCCAGGGCACCCGAATGTTGAATAATTCCCAAGTTTCTTTCTCACTCCTCCAAAAGCATCTCTGACTTAATGAGCACAAAGGGGTGAATCTGTAATTAATTACAGGAGGAATATGCAACAGTTCTGTCCCGTGCAGCATCAGAGCCTTGTGTAAAACAAGCAGCTTGAACTGAGCTTTGCCCTGCTGTTCCTGCACTCTTTGATCCCATTCCAATGGCATCTCACTGCACCTTGGAGCAATGCAAAGGGACAGGAAGGTGTTCCCAGGTCTCCTTCCATTCCATCCTGGCTGGAAAAGGTTTGGGGCAGGAATTCTTGAGCACCCAATTCCCCCAGTGCCATTGGCTGTTCTTGTCTTCCCATCGCTGCACTGCTGTGTTTATTTGTACAGTAAATTTTGCACTTCAAAAATGAGATTGTTTAAAGACTAAACCTTGCTGCTGAGTCTCTATGAGAAGAAACCCTCAGGCCACAGGGTTGAGTGGTGAAAGTGGAGCTGAGGAAGGGCGTGTCCCTGAAATTCCATCCAAATCACAAGAGCCTGAATAAATTCAGCCTGGAAATGGTACAGTGGGGGTTCAGTCTGATTTATAGCACAGGGAGACTCCCAGACATTGGAGAATAATGCAAAGGAATTCCCATTTAGTCCACATTTGAATAATAATTTGTCCAATTTTTGGGTCCTTGAGGTAAAAACTTGGCATGAGTTGTCCGTGAAGTCAAACTCAGTGCGAGGAGACTCCAAGAGGTTGGAGAATGATGCAAAGGAATTCCCATTTTTGGATCCTGATTTCAGGATCTTTCCAACTATTTAGCCAGCATTTGAATAATAATAATAATAATTTGTCTGTTGGGCAGATTTTGCGGGTCCCTGAGGTAAAAAGTGGGGTTGTCTCATGAGGTCAATCTCAGTGCAGAGAGACTCTGAAAGGTTGGAAAATAATGCAAAGGAATTCCCATTTTTGGATCCTGATGTCAGGATCTTTCCAACCATTTAGAGAGCATTTGAATAATAATAATAATAATAATATTAATAATAATTTGTCTGTTGGGCAGATTTGTGGCTCCCTGTGGTAAAAGCTGGGGTTGTCTCCTGAAGTCAATCTCAGTGCAGGGAGACCCTGAAAGGTTGGAAAAGAAAGGAATTCCCATGTTACAATCCTGATGTCAGGATCTTTCTCACCCTTTAGCCAGCATTTGAACAATAATAACTTGTGTGTTGGGCAGATTCTGGGGTCCCTGAGGTAACAGCTGGGGTTGAGTTGTCCCTGGGGTCAGTGTCAGTGCAGCAGTGCTGGGGGTGAGGCCGTGGGGCTCTCCCAGGAGCTGCAGCACAGCTCCAGCTGCCCTCGGGCTCCACCAAAGGGCTCCTCACACCCAGGAGCAGGATGGAGTTCAGCTGGAACACCAAATCCTCAGATTTCAGTTGATAACCAGACTGAGATATCGAGGAGGAAAGAGAAATGCCTCAAATATAATTCAGAGTTCACAGTTGGAGCTCCATCAAGGTTTTTGAAGAGCTCCCTTGGCAGTGTTGGGCGTGCTCAGTGCCTGGAGCTCTGGGAGCATCTCGGTGGATTGGAATTTTCCTTTGAATCTCTGTCCATTGCATGGAATTCCTTTAAAAGGCCAAATAGTTGGATTGGAAGTGTCCTTCTGATCTGTCTGTGCTTTTGGTCACTGTGTGACTTGGACTGTTTGTGTGTTCAGAAGGTCCCAGCTCAGCTCAGCATTGAAGCGTTCGCGTCCCACCATCCTCATCCCACAATCCATGGAATGCCATGGATTCCCTGCTCCCAAAGCAACCCCTTAAAAGTGCTTGGCTGACTTGGGCCTTAATGAAGAATGCATACTGTAATTAGCTGTGTTTTTTAGGCTATTTTTATGTATTTTTTAAACTTTTAAAATGAGCCTGACCACCCCGTGTTCAGTCTTTGGAAATGTTTGCGTTTCCCTCGTCCCATTTTTCATGGAAAGTTACTGGAACTTTTCTGTATAACCAAAATGTATTTAATTTGTCAAATCTTTATAATATATATGTATGTATGTATTATACAGTTTCAGCTCTTATTATTTTTTTTTCTTACATTTCTAATTTGATCTTGCTGTGTTTTTAATGCCGGTGAATGTGGCTGAATTATTTGTATATGCAAATTGCAAGATCTAATACATTCTGATGCAAGAACAAAGCTTCCTTTTTATTCTCCACCTGCATTATTTTCTTTAAATCTTTTAATTTCATTCCTGTGTTCATTTGAATTAAGCATTCTAAAAGAGTTGAAATCCATTATCAAGATAAATAATTTTTCAGTGCTTATCTGCAGCTGTTTGGGAGTAAAATTCTGATTTATTTTGGGACTGAACATTGTGCATATAAAGGGTGTAGAAAGTCGTGGAAGCAGTTGGAATCCAGTCTTCCCAAACTGTCTGGATAAGGTAGATCTGATGAAATAAATACAGTAAAATTCAGTAAATATAGTTAAAGAATCCTGTGGTAAACTGTGGTGTCATACCAAGATAAAAATAGGATCTAAACTTCCAGCTGTGTCACCAGTCATGAGCTGAACATTCACTCTAATTAAGAGCAATTTCTTAATTCATTTTGACAAGTTTTGCATTGGACATCTTGCTAAAATTAACCAAGAAGGCCTCACTGTTGTAACAAGGGGGGAGGTTTGTGTAAAGCAGGAGTAACTGCTCAGGGGTTACATCCTAATGTCAAATCAAACAGGATTTCATGAAGCCTGATTTCAGTTTGCCCCCTTCTCCCTTTCCCCTGGTCCACCCCACACTCCCCATTTGGGAGATGCCTCTTTAGGATGGGAATTTTAGGATTTTTTTTTTTTCCCCACATTGTTGGGAAGAACTTTTCTGCATGTCCTTCTTGGGCACTGAAGGGTGAGGGGAAATGGCCTCAAATTGTACCAGGGGAGGTTTGGAAATTAAAATTTCTTCATGGGAAGGGTTTGAAAGCGTTGGAAAAATGCCTGGGGCAGTAGTGGAGCCTCCATCCTTGGAAGTGTTCAAAAAATGTGTGGACGTGGCATTGAGGACATGGGTAAGTGGTGAACTGCTTGATGATTGGATTTGATGATCTTTTCCAAACTTAACAAGTCTCTGACTCTAATTTGCCATTGCATGTAAAAGCTGTTAATTTTTTAAATTATTCCAGAGGAGTTGATAAAATATTTTGTGTGATTTGGTCATGTACTTCTATGAGCCCAGTGGAAGGTAACTGAAGACAGTTAGGTTCCTTGGCATGGTCTCAGAAAACAGAAGAATCTCAAATATTTATCAGTTATTAATTGTCGGTTAATTTAAATATTGATAATTGTAATTGTTGATCACAGCAAACGTGGTTATGTCTATATTGGTGATACAGTTGTTTTTTTCCTACTTTTAAGCATTACCAAAAGATACCATAAAGACCTTCTGGTTCCTTATCTGGTTTCTGTTTTAACAAACTCAACTTTTAGGAAAAAATACACTTTAATTGTTAACTGTCCATGAAATATATTTATTTTAATGGGATATTTAAACACTCTGAACTAAGGCAGATCTAAAAGGTGTTTGCTCTGCACAAATGTCAAGCTCTGTTTTGCCTGATGCAGAAATTGTTGAATTGAGAATTTTCCGGGCCACTGAACTTCCCAGGAAGTGTTCTTCATCTGAGGAATTAAAGGATTAGGATGTAATTTAGATCTCTTGGTGAGAGCTTCCTTCTAATGACTTTGATCCATTTTCTGTGCTGCTTTGCACAGAGGAGGGGAATTAGTCATTAATCGAGTTGACATCTTGCCAAGGAAGTTCTCTGTGCAAAGAATCCTTTCCTCCTTTCACCTGTTTCCATTGCACGAGAAACCGCTCCAGCGTTTCCCTGAATTTTCCTGAACTCCAACTATCCATAAACAAAAGATCCAGGCTGGACTTCTTGCCAGTTGGGTGGCCAGAGAGCAAGGAAAACTCTCCCAGGTGGGAAGAGCTTGAGAAGGAATTACTGAGCATGGGCTTTTCTACTTTAGATTTTTATAAAATCTTTGTCCTTCCAAAACCTGAGAAGATGGAGAGGGACTGATTATGAGAGCATGGAGTGCCAGAGGGCAGGGCTGGATGGGATTTGGGGCAGGAATTGTTCCCTGGCAGGGTGGGCAGGCCCTGGATCCCTGGCAGTGCCCAAGGCCAGGCTGGACACCGGGGCTGGAGCAGCCTGGGACAGGGGAAGGTGGAACTGGATGAGCTTTCAGGTCCCTTCCAACCCATCCCACGATTTTATGATTCAGGTGGCAGCCTGTGGATGGAGCAGAAGCTGTTTCCAAGGAAGCAGCCCATGGAGCTGCTCTCCTCCCTTGTTTGTAAGTACGTGTGGAGATGATGTACTCTAGAATTTGTTCATTTGCTGAATCCAGGGGAATCTCACCTAGTCCCAATAAAATGTACAAATTTCCAGCTCAGCTGTGCAAAAGGTCTGGCTGGGACATGTGGCATCCCTCTTATGGTCGCCTTTGGGATTAGAGGTGATCTCTGACAGTAAAATTCCCTGGGTTAAGGATTTGATTCCCAGATTGGGCACAGGGAGGGATTGTTGGGGACAGGAGTTGGATTCCATCATCCTCAGGGGTGGTTCTGTAATCTTTTGGAATTGGCAAATCTGTTACACAGACCTAGAACACGCTGCAAAGTTTTAATTTGCATTTTAAACCTGACATATTTCACTGGGCCATTGTGTCTTTTGCTTCCCAGTCATCTTCCCTGGCTTTGAAGGACAATTGGAAAGCTTCTTTTCCAGATTAATTTGGATTCCTCAAAACACAGATTTGACTCAGTATGTCCATCATATTAAAAAGTTTTTCCCTTAGCAGTTTATGTTCTTTCACCATTTAAGATAAATGAATTATTTCAAAGTATTTGTTAGCTGTGGATGGATAAAATTTGGAAACATCCCATTTGTTCCTTAATTTATGCAGATTCCTCCCATGTAAAATCCTTTTTCAAAATCAGGTTCTGTGCATGAATACAAGCATTCCAAAAATCCTGGGTGCAATGATGTGTCAGTGTAATAATCTCTGATTTTAACAGAGAAATTTGTTGCAAGACTTTAAATTTTCAGGGTTCATCATATGACTTCTTATCTCTGGACTTGGCTTGACACGATGTGAATAGCCTGAATATTTATTTACTTTATACCTTATAAAAACTGTGATTTAGGGAAAGCTTTAACCAGAATTTGTGCTTTTTAAAGTAAAATCTGTGTAGTACAAATCTGTGACAAATTACCTTCATTCAGTGCTTCTAAACCACCTGTTCAGACACTTGAATAAATAACTCTGTATGAGGATCTTCATGTGATAATTAAAATGTGGATTTTTTAATTCTCTATCAAGGAGTTCCAAGCTCTGCTGTTGTTTTTATCCTCCTTTTTGACAGTTGGCAGTTTTACTTCATGGTGTATTCAGGTGTATTTGTCTAAATTAAATGTTCCCAAATTAACCTACCAGCTAATTTAAACCTTGAAGAAAATGTCTTTTTTTTTTTTTTTTTTTTTTTTTGGGGGGGGGGGGGGGGGGTTGGTTTCCCCTCCTGTAAATCTACTTTGGCAAATATTTGTACAGATGTTGTTTCAGAGAGCACTGCTGCTCTTGGAGCCAGACTGAAAAACCTTTATTATAATTTGTGTTTTCCTCTAAATATTGCTGTGTTTGCAGGGCCACATCACAAAGACTGTGACACTGCTGTAAATCAGGCCAGAAAATACAATTATTGCCACAGTGCAGGTGCATTTATTTATTTGTGCTGTTTGATCACATGTGGGCTGGCAGAGACTGCAATAAATTCAATTTCAAAGACTTTCTCTGCTGTAAACTGTTTGCTTTAGATGCATCATTCAGGACCCCCAGGAAAGATTTTTTTAAATACTTGTTAATTAGTAATGATACCTAATTAGATACCAAATAGAATCCTGCTTTTGGTATGGTTTACATCTAAATTAGAGGTTGTCCAGTAGCACACAGCTGTAGAATAATAATAATAATAATAATAATAATAATAATAATAATAATAATAATAATAATAATAATAATAATAATAATAATAA
>VZUI01038052.1:0-41302 GCA_013401135.1 Cettia cetti | reverse complement strand
TTTTATTTTATTTTATTTTATTTTATTTTATTTTATTTTATTTTATTTTATTCTTTTAACTCTACAAATAAATTCTTCAGTTTACTCAAAGAAAGAAATAACTGGTCCAGCACAGTTTAGTCCGTGATTCTGTCCATAATACAAAAATCCAGAGATTTGGGTCAAACTATATTCCTGAACAGAGATTTGGGAAAAGAGAGGTGGTAGTGAACTCAGCTCTACTTTGCAGCACTGATCCCAGTTTCAAACAAAATTGCCTCCAAACATTGCAGATGGAATCTCTGCTCAAAGAGGCTGGTTTGCTGGGGAAGAAGAGGAATAAAACGAGTGACATGATCAGGTGAAGCCGTGCTGGCAGGGAGGGTGGCAGTGGCAGCACTCCCTGGCATGGCTGCAGCTGCAGGGGACATCAAGGGGTTGACTGAGCAGCAAAGCTCACAACACACATGAGGCCCAGCCCTCGTGAAATCACCCTGCCATGACTCCCACGTGTGAGGGTGGGAGCTGTGGGTGCCCCTGGAGCCAGCAGCTGCCTCCATAGCTGGCTGCCTTCCCCCGGGCCCTCCTCACCTGAGCAAGGCTTCATCCCAAGCAGACACGGACAGGATCCTCAAAGGGGCCGCCAGCCTCTGCTGCCTGATTTATGAGCTGCTGTCAGATGCAATGCAATAGAAGGAGGTCTTTGAGCTTCCCAGGGAGACCAGGTGGCTCTGGAGAAACCTCTCTAGGTCAAGGCTGCTGGTGGTAAGTGCCCCTGGCTACTCACAGCTTGGAAAATCGTACTTTCCACAGCTGAACTTCTGAAGGAACCTGAGACCGGGAGGAAATGGATGGGCGGTGATTCTTCATGACCCCATCTCCTGCAGACAGGAGCTGGATTGCCCAGGGCAAGCTATTCCCTAATTGAGCATTACAGACATTAGTGCTGCAGCTGACCCAGCAGGCCCAGTTAGGAACTGGGGCCATGCTCAACCACATGAACCAAAACCAAAGTAATTGTGTGTGTTTTGAGTGAATTCAGCAAGCAGATGTGGAGAGGAGAGGCGAAGCAAAAACTGTGAGAGAGTCTCTTGCCCTCCTCTGGAGCACCTGCTGATGGTCACAGCTGTAAGGGGAGTTCTTGACCCTGGAACCACTCCAATATAGTGATTTCTTTGTGCCTGGCTCCAGACCAGCCAGGGTTCAGCAGCAGGCTGTGCAGTGCCAGGAGCAGAGGGGCAGGCAGAAGCCCAGAGTGTCTTTGCACTTGTTTTATTTGAGAGCAGTGCAGATACACCAGGAGAGAGATAAATCCCACCCAATTGTCCGTGGATATACCTCCAGGGGTCAGTTACAGTTTCTCAGCATAGAATCATAGAATACACTGAGTTGGAAGGACCCACAAGATCATTGAATCCAGCTCCTGGCCCTGCAAAGGACATCCCAAAAACCCCACCCTGTGCCTGGGACAGTTTTCCAAATGCTCCTGGAGCTCTGGCAGCCTTGGGGCTGTGCCCATTCCCTGGGGACACTGTTCAGTGCCCAACCTCCCTCTGAGAGAAAACCTTTTCCTAAATTCAACCCTTTTAGCATCTCTGCTGAAAAGCTCCAGACCAGCTTTGCAGGTGGGGTGGGCAGATGGCATCCAGCTGAAGGACTCAGTGACACCATTTGTCACAGTAGCGAGCCACCAGACCAGAAGCCACCTTCTTGGCTCATTGCAGCCCTGATACTGCAAGTGGCGAGGCCATATGCTGTCTCCCACAACCTGTGAGTCTGTTCACATCTCATCAGGACCTGTGCTGAGATGCTCTGAGACCTCCTTATTTATGTGGCATGGTTTATAAGCTTCTGCATTTGTCACTCCATGTGTGAGTTGCATGCCAGGTTTCAAGTCTGGGATAGGTCTCTTTGGTTGCCCAGGAAGGTCCGGATCCTTCTTGACCACAACTGTCTCCCTCAATTTTGATCATATTTTCCATTCTGGTTTTGATGGCAATCTATCTTTCAGACAGCCTTTTATAAAAAACATTTTGTTCTTTTTTTTTTTTTTCCTCTTGCTCTCCCTTTCTCACTCTTTTTTTTTTTTTTTTTTTTTTTTTTTTAATTTTAACAGGTCTAAACCTTCCACACACTGACCCAGACACCAATGTGGATCCAGATGGCTGCACTGGGATCTGACCAGCAGCAGGCAAACACTGAGCCCAGCACTCACAGAAATATTCCCAGAGCACAAATCCTAGGACTAAATGCTCTGTGCAGATTCCCCAGAAGTGGGAGTTTTCCTCACAGGGAAAGCTTTCCCAAGAGGGAAACTTTTCCTCCAAGGGCTCAGACTGCTACAAAGAAGAGCCCCTCTTGCTGCAAGTGTATTTTTTAATCCACATTCCTGTATCTGTGCAGAAATGCCAGTTATGGAAAAAATAAAATATTCACCCAAAAAGAGGTATCCTCCAACAATTTTTTTCACCCAGATGTTTGCCAGTTCTCATTGCCCAGTTCTGCTTTTTGTAAAGGCTATGGGGAACTACCAGAAAAAGGGAAGGGATGCTGGCATGGCTCCATCCAGAGGGGAATGGCTCACATCCAGCTGCTGAACTCCACCTCAGGGCCTGAGCTGTGCCTGAGCTGTGCCAGCCACGGGCAAACCCCAGTGTCCTTCTACCCCCAGCTCTGGCACTGCCAGCAGAGGAGATGCTGCTCTGCCTGAGCCAGCCAGGGATGGATTTGGGCAGGTTCCTGTTCTGTGTGTCTCACAGAGGGCCAAGGGCACTGTGCTGGCTGAGCCACCCCTGCCAGGCTCACCTGGAGGCAAGGGTGGCCGTGGTGGGTCCCTGTGGCATCCCCAGGGCCTGTGTGCTCACTAACAGGGTCACTGAGAGCCCGGGGAGGCAGCCAGGAGGACACTTGTAGAGTTTTATCTGAATAACTTAGGCCATAATGTCTACCAGCCAAACTGTTGTTAGGTCTTCTTGTGAAACCCCAGGAATTCACCAAGGTTACTGAGACAAAAACAGTGCTATAATAAGAAAAGAAGAGCCTGAGAAACAAAACACCATGAATGCAAATCCTGGATAAAGGAGGCCGATGTGACGATGGATGGTGACGGATCAGGTGTCCTGAGGGATTCATGGACAAGACAGAGCCACCAATCAAATAATGCATGAGTATGTGAACAAGCAGCTTTAGAATGTATAACTGCAGCTTAATGCAAACAATAAGCAGCTTCTGCTCAATCATATTGGTTGGTAGTTGTCTTGGGTTGCAATATGTAACCAAAAATGTGTATTCTAGTTCCCATCTGTTGAAAGTGTTTGGGGAGGTGTTTTTCCTTTATCTCTTGTATAACCCATTACTCACAACTCCAGAGGGAAGGGGGTGGTCTTTGTTAATGTGCCAGTTGTTCAAACCTGGTGGGGCAGTGTTCTTTATCCCTTCCAGGACCCATCCTCCCTCCAGGGGATATCTGCTGCTCAGGGGCCAGCCAGGCTCACTGCAGGGCTGAGACAATTCCATCATCCCATGGGGAGAGGCTGCACCCAGGGGAGGAGCCCAGCATTCCTGTCTGGATAAAAGCTGAGATTTGGAACACCAGGACAGCCTGTGTGCACTGCATTCCCAGAGGAAGAGCAGACCCATCCCAGCACCACTTCTCCAGGATCATCTCTAGTCCAACAGAACCACATCTGTCACTCCAGGAGGACTTACCTGGACTGCTCCCAACACCCTGACCAACAGGGTGTCAGGTTGTACTCTGACTCTGTCAACGTTTCTAGGATTTTTGTTTGTTTGTTTGCTTGGTTTTTGTACTACTACATTTGTATTTTTAATATTCCTAGTAAAGAACGGTTATTCCTATTCCCATATCTTTGCCTGAAAGTCCTCAATTGCAAAATTATAATAATTTGGAGGGAGGTGGTTTATATTCTCCATTCCAAGGGAAACTCCAGCTTTCCCTGGCAGACACCTGTCTTCCCAAACCAAGACAGTAGTCCAGAGGGCCAGCAGCCAGGCTTCCTCTGGGTCCCAGCCTCCCTTTCCTGCAGGGCTGGCCTCTGGAGCTGCTGCACGCCATCCTTAAGCAGAAATCCCTCCTGGAGGAGGCTTTTGGGGAGCTGTGAGTTAAATGTGACTCCTCCTTGGCCCCCTGCCTGGTGCTGAGTTCAGGCTGTGAGTCAGGGAGCAGGGGAAGGGAGCCAAGGGATGCTGTCATGCTGCAAGGGGAATTTGGGCTCCACAGCCTTCCTTAGGTGTGGGTGGTGGTTTTTAAAGGTGGGAATGCCCCCACTGAGTGACACTTGTGGGCCCTGCTGTACTCCTGGGTGTCACTGCGAAGTGGGGGCTCCAGGAAAAGGACTCAAACACTGAGCTCAGCTGACATCCCATCCCTCTGTCTGGCAGCACTCTGCACTCTCTGGAATGCTGAACATAGCTGATGTACCCTCACATCAGCTGTCCAGCACTGTCTGGTCCTACCAAGAGGACACAAAGACCCTCTGGACCTGCCAAACCCTTGGCTCACCTCAGCAGCCACATTCCATGTGACAGCTTTGGAAAGGAGAAGGAAGTGTTTCAAGCCAGTTACACATTTCCAGGACCAGGCTGTGAAAAACCAGCTCTTGGCTGCTCTGTGTGGGACCAGCTGGAGGTTCTGAGGGAAGCTGGGAGCTGAGGTCGTGTAGCAGATGCTGATCTGTGCCCTTGCTGCTGTGGCTGCTACATAATGGGAGGGGATTAAGGAACTGTGTGGGGCAGCACCCTTCCCAGAGCTGATTAATTAATTTTAATGGGGACAGACTTTTTAGTAGGGCCTCTAGCAATAGGGCAAGGGGTAATAGTCTTAAACAAAAGGAGGGTAGATTCAGACTAAATATAACGTAGAAAATTTTTACAATGAAGGTCTTGTGGCACAGGAAAAAGTTAGCTGTGAGAGCTGGTGGACACTCCATGCCTGAAAAAATTCAAGATTGGATGGGGCTGAGCAACCTGACCTAGCTGAAGGTGACCCTGCTCATTGCAGGGTGGTTGGACTAGATGGCCTTTAAATGTCCCTTCCAACACAAAACATCCTATGGTCTGTGAGCCTATGAAGTGCATCTTGGCCCACTTTGTGTGAACCAGAGCAGAGTACATGACAGCAAAGTGGGGGACCAAGGGGTGGGAGGCACTGCAGAGCTGCTCCCAGCATGGGCAGTGCCTTTGGGAGTGACCCACACAGGGAGCTGTGCAGCCACAATTGAGTCCAAAGGGGGCTGGACAGCAAGATACAAGTCAAATCCATGCATCTGGTGCATAGAGTGGCTCTTAGACACACCAGCTTGTCTTATTTAAAAATCCCCAAACTGGGACTCTCTGCAATCCTGACCCCGTTCAGGATGCTCTGTTTAGAGAGAATACAGCATTCCTCTCTCAAAATCACATAAACCCCAGAAACCAGGGATGCTGGCAGCTGCTAGGATAATTTGGCTGACTGAGCATGACTTTGAATCATTTATTTTTTGAGAGGGAAATATCTGGCTCAACTGGAGACTAATTCCCTCCTTCTCCTGAGATTGTCTTTAATGGCTAAATCTCAGCTCTCTCCCTTGCTTTCATACCTCTGGAAACAATTGTATCAATTCCTTGTTTATGAAATGCCTGTGTTTATGTACAGTTGACAAAATAAAACCTGTTTCTATTTTTCTGCCAGATCTCAACAATATTAGTCTTTGAGGAAAATTTTCACTTTATTTTGTGTGTTTTTCTCAATCTTCAGTCACAGGCAGGAGACACCTTGAAATAAATGGGAAATGAAGTCCAGAATGAGATACACATTAAGGAATTCAGGTTCTGACCCAAATCTATTTTTCATCCAAACCTGAATCCAAGTACAGTTTATTTTCAGAAGCTGATAGCTGGAGCCGATCTTGAAACACACGACACAGATTTCTTTATCACAGATATAGGGCCTGAAGGTCTGCTTTAGTAGCTGTTTTTCAGATGTCTGATGACTTCCCACATCCCTCTATCTGAGATACATTTTCTTTGCCCTTGGTCTGATGGTGAGGGGTGATCATCCTCTTCCAGGCTGAGCAGCAGGATGGCACAGAGCAATCTCTCCTTGCAGGAAGGGTTCCCCTGATCTATTCTGGACATCTACTTTGGGTGAGAAGAATCACAGCAGGACCTCACAAAGCTTTAAGGGGATCAGATGGTGACTTTCAGGAAGAGATTCACGTGTGGCCTGAAAATGCCATGATTTGGTGCTGGAAACACCTCACAGCTATATCTGGCAGGCACACCCAGGAGTGGGGCAGCAGGAGCTCACCATGGACAAGGAGGGCTTGGGATGCTCCATGTGAAAAAACTGAAAGTTGTGCCTCTGTGCAGCATTCCAGATGTGCTCTCCTGCTCCAGAGAGTTTTAGAGACCAAGAAATGAAAAATGTACTTACATTGGTCCAACGTAAAAGTAACATTGGCTCAGTTCCAGAGTGGTTGAATCCGTTCATCTCCCTGCTCTAATGTCAGGCTGGCAAAACATCCCAGCTTCTCCCAGACCCAGGGCAGTCTCCCTTGGCAAACACAGTTCAGCACTAACGTGCATGAATTTTGGCTCTCCCACTCAACCTTTGGCCCTCAACCTTGTCATGCTGCCAGGAGTGTTCCCAGGGCTCAGGGCAAGTCATTGCCTGTGCTTCGCATGTGTGTCCCTGAGGCTTCGATGTCACCTGCCTGGCATGGCTGTTTTGTCCCAGTCCCTCCCAGAAAGAAGAATGGATTTTGAAAGGAAAAATGAGTGCACACACAGAGCTGTCCTGGCATAACCACCATGCCTTTAATTCACATTCTCCGTTTGTTTGAAATATCATCATGTAGGCAAGCTGTAAATTCAGTTCTGCCAAAAAAATCAAGTTAATCCCTGCCTTTCTTAGTGCTCATCAGAGTTTGCTCCTGGCTTTCTGGCTCAGAGAAGGAACCTCCAACAGGTTTTCTGTACCCTGAGGTACCTGACAGCCAGTCATGTCAGAGTCTTCTACTGGGAAAGTAACTAAAAAAAAAAATACTTCTCATGCCAGGATCCAGACTGTGGAGAGTCACCTTGGGCAGTTTTTACTAACCTGTGGATTTTGAGTGCCTGGTGAGGTTGTAAAACACTTGCATAGGTGGTTGTGTTAGAAGAAACAGTTTTAGGAGCAGCAACAAGGAACCTCCCACATGGGAATTGAGACAGACCTTGCTTGGAAAGAAGTCACGCTATTCAGAGAGCTGCTAAGTGTCCTTAATTGCTTTCAGCACTCAGTCCCTGCACCGTGGGTGCATTTTTTACCTCTGCAGCTGGTATCCACCAGCACAACTCACTCCTTGCCTGGAGGGACTGAGCTGCTGCTGTATGGACTGGCTGGAAACTGGTCCTAGCATGAGGGAGTTTGAAAAGTGCCAGTACATTTAAATAAAATGACGTGAAAAGGAGCTTTATCTTCTGCCTGATAGAATGTGCAGCTATTTTTACCTTGGCATATCTAATTTTTATGTGCAATCTAAGGTAAACACACCACAGAGGGAAGGTAGAGCAGTTTCAGCAGTAAACCTCACAGAGGCAGCTCCAAGGAGGGGATAATCTTTCCCATGTCTAGTTTGTTTGGAAAGAAAATTAAACTTCTTGTTCTCATTTTGTGTTTACCCATTGTATGCACACTGGTTCTCAGTGGTGCAAAGTACAGCTTTTTCTGCCTTACAAATCAGTTTATAAATATGTTCACTTGCCTTTGCTACTATCTCGACTTCAAGTGATTTTAAAAAAACAAAACCACAAAATCCATCTTATCTTTGCCAAAAGAACATTTTCAGCTGACTTTTGCTGTGATTAAAAGGAGAAGCTGAGCTCTGTATTGCAGTGAAGAAGAGATTTTATTTCTATTTCTTGTGAACATTCATGGTACAACCTGTGCAGAAGCAGGAATACTTTCTGCCCCATCTCACTGGGGTTTGTGTCACAATTAGCAGTGCAGCCCCCTCCCCTTGTTTGAAGGAAGAGATGTTGTTTTTACAAGGCAGGTGGACAAATAAATAATGTCCAGGATTAGCCAGATGTGCAGCCTCATAAAATCCATTGCTTAAAGGTGTTTCTGGTCTGGAAACCAATAATAAAAGTGAAAAATTCACCATGCCTATGACTAATCCAGTGGTTTGACACAGAGTAAAGTGGTAGTGTAGATACAAATGCTATCTCTAACAGATGTTAAATCCACACCTGTAGGAACATTTATTGGTGGCTGTACCTATTGGCTGATTAACCATTTACGAAACTATAATAATAGCATCATAATCCTTTACCACCTATTAAAAGTCCTGTGGTGTGAACTACTCCTGGAAAAAGGCATCTCACCTTTCTTCAAAGAATAAGCTGATGGTATTTTAATTTTTTAAAAATTTTTTATTTCCTTGCAAATGTTCTCTGTGTGTACAAACCACACTGACGGAGGGAAGAAGACATGTGAGGTATCTGCAGCTGGTAGGACCTAAGTGTCACAGCCATCACTTTTTCTGCCTCCATGACCCTTGTTCTCACAAAACATCAGCAGGAGCAAGGCAGTGAGGTTTTGGGGTCTGCCCTCAGCAGTCACTTAGTTATGATTTTTGAGCCAAATGATCACAGAGTGTGCAGGATGAGATGAAAGGACTGGTGAGGGGATCCTGCCTGGCACCTTTGATGCATCTGAATCCACTGTGCCAACACACCTCCCTGTGAGATTTGCAGGGGCTCCAGACCCTGCTGGTGCCACCATAAGACTCCTTCTTACAGCATTTCCACTTCTCCCAATTTGGGACATCACAGAAAAGAGGGTGAAAAAAAAACCCCAACAGAGGCAAATACTTCCTTTTGTATTCCAGGGCTGTGGAGGTGGAATACGCTTTCCCCTGTTGGTTTTTCCTCATCCCTCACCTCTCAGTCCTCCTCAGCATTTCCTCCCTCTCCATGGTTACTCCACACAAACAATTTCCCCGCTGGCAGGGCCGATGCGGAGCTGCCATAAATGCGCAGTGCAGATGCAGCGTGTGACTCACCGTGGTGACTCATCTGGGGCGAGATGGTGACGAACCATCCCGGGCCCGGTGAGTCAGCAAGCCCGCTTCTGTGCTGAGCTCACAGCCGCAGCCAGTGCCAGCACACCCCCGTGGCTTCTGTGGAGACCCGGGGAGCCCTGCACGGGTGGCCCCGGTGGCTCGCCCAGGAGGGAGATGGAAATCGGGGGAGGAGAAGTTGCAGTCAGCTTTGCTGTGTGGCTGGCAGGGGGAGAGGGCTTGTGTAATGAGGGGGTGGCCGCTGTCATCAGATGTGGGAGCCAAGCCTGAGCCCACCCAGGGTGAGAGCTCAGCCCTCAGATGCTGGAAACGAAGATTCTGGCACCTGAAGGAGGGCAGGCACTGCAGGTAGCAGAGGGAAAGCCACACGGTTGGCTTCCTTCTTGTAGGGCAGAAAGCAAGTTTCATATAGAGTCCGTAAACCATGAATTTTCTTAAGGTTCTGTGGCTAACTCAGCCACAGCTCAAATGTGTCCTGAGCTTGTCCAGTCTCAGCACCCTCAGGGTGCTCAGAATTCTCCCTCTTTACCTGTTTTCACAGACATGAGATCCTCATTCACAATAACTCAGGCAGCCTGCCCCGAAATGATTAGGCTTTCATGGTGACAGATTAAAGCAAATTTTGCTAAACAATGTAATCAGTTACTACAATGGGCAAACAAAGGATAAAGCAAGGCAGATACAGCATGGGAAAGTTACTTGTGGAACTGATAGGAGCTGTAGGCAAATGTTAACACAAATGGAAATAAACCCAATATAAAACAAGGAAACACATAAGCTTACAATCAAAAGGGAATTATAGTGGGTTTTTTGTCTGGCTTTTTTTTTTTTTTTTTTTTTTTTTTTCTCCTTAAAGGATGATAGGGAAATTGACTACTAGAAATTTGGCATAAGTGTTGTGACTAAATTTCATGCAAGGCTGTGGCATCTGCTGGTGGAGGACATTGTATGAATGCCAGCTTAGGGACAGGAATGCAATTGGGCCATCAGATCCCTCTTTTACTTCTTAAGAAAATAATTAAAAATATCCTCATCTAACTGAAACAGATGGCTACAATCACACCATTTTGTCTTAATCTGAATAAGGAAAAAATTGTTTCCTGGCTGCATGACACTCAAGCTGTTCCTCTTAGCCTTTTCCCCAGGAAAAGCCCCAAACATTTCACACCTTTGACATTCTCAGGCTCTACCTACTGTCCAGGCTAACTCATGCTACATTTCCCTAAGATGTCCACAAAAGGGTTAGGTTTAAACAGGGTGCCTAAAGCCCTGCCAGGCAATAATTTAAGATTGGTCGGGTCATGACAGATCCAGCTTGTTCTCACTCCCCTCTGTTTGCTGAGCAAAGCTGGGCCAGAGCTGGGGTGCCTAGCATGCTTGGGCTGGCTCCCATTCAGAGGGCCCTGCAGCTCAGCTCTACCTTCAGCCAGGCTTCTCTGCTGCCAAAGAGGTTGGTTTGCAGAATGATCTTAAGATTCAGGATTATTTGGGGGCTCATCCTTAACCCCCAGCATCCTGCTGGGAGAAGGCCATGAGGTCCCTCTGGCTGTGGTGCCTTGGTCCTTCCAGCTCTTGGCCACAGCCTGCAGCAGTGTTGCCTCCTTTTCAGTGAAGAACTATTTCCAAATCTACATTGTCAAGCTCCAAAAGGGGTTGGCTCAGAGCCTCTTGTAGAGGGGAGATAAAGTTAGATGATGCCTTACACACCATGAAATGCTCCATGAAACTTTGTAGGGGATAGGCTATGAACCTCCCTTAAACAGACTTGCTGTGACTGCCTGGGGAGTGCATTTCTCATTAAGATTGCTTTTGGTTTTGATGAGCAAGGGATTCTTGGAGAGCACTGCTCCTCTTCTCTCTTGCATTTAAACCCCCTCTTTACTTCTGCACAGTGCTGTGTCTTGGCTGTTGTGGTGACACTGCTGTGGTGACACCATTGTGGTGACCCTCTTGCTGTCCACCACCCTCAGAGCAGCTGAGTTGGTTTCCAGACCAACTGTACCTTGCTGGATTCCCTTTTTTGTGCCCATGCTCCTGTCCACATTGGCAGAAGATGGTGCATTCCCAGAGGAATGGCTCGCTGGATGGAGATGGAGGAGCAGGAAGGCATCTTGAAACGAGGAGGGCAAAACCCACCAGCTGCTGCCACAGCTGATATGGTGCAGCAGAACATGGGTTCATTTTTGTGCTTCCCAGAGGGCAATTAGCAAACTGAGAAGATGTTTGGTGGACTTGGGTGGAAAGGGATGTCTGGATGAATAAAAACAGCAGGGATGAAAGAGGAAAAGTCCTCTTGGTGAAACTGGAAGGGTGCAGGCATCCTTCAGACCACTTGTCAGCCTGGGAGTCATGGACTGCTTCCAAGAGGGCCAAGAGTGGTAGCTAAGAAATGTACATTATTAGGCTTTATTTTGCTTTGCGGGAGTCTGCTGCACAGCTGGAAAATGTAATTAGGTCCTTGTGCTGTAAAATGGGCTGCACACATGCTGCTCCAGGCTGAGATTAGAAGGGAATCTGGGAAAAGGTTAGGCACAGGCTATGCTGCAGTGGAAACATGCTTGTTGTAAGTCTAAGAGGATAAGATTTGTTCCAGAAGCCACTTTCTTTTGACTCCAACCATTTTCTTGGTACATCCAAGGCAACCAGAACAGTTTGTTATAAACCTGGAACAGACTCTGCACCTCACTTCAGGTGGAGAGCTCAACCATTTCTACAGGCTGAAGATCAAGTTTACAGTATGAATTGGGAGATTGAATGAAGGAGCAGGCTTTGAGGTGGAGAACAGAAACAAGGAGGAGAATCTCAAGCAACACAGGTCCAGCCACATAAGAGATAAGAAGGGATTAAGAAACTGAGCTGAAAGAGGATGGTATGTAAGCAAGGAAGGCCCCTTTCCTTGGAGAGATCCCAGCTTTGCATTTCCTGTGTGTCCCAACAGCTGCTGCTGCTGCTGGAATGTTCTTTCCAGAGACAGGTGAAGGATTCATAACATTTTGTTTCCAGCATTCTTCTCCCATCCAGCAAGTTAACAGAGCACACAGAGTACTGTGCTCTGGCAAAGCCTCCAAACTGGAGACAATCACCTGTCACTACCACCAGTCATTCCTTCAAGCTGCCAAGAGCTGTACCTTCATCTATAGGTTCAGATTTTTCTCTCTAGATGTAGTTGGGCACTGTCAAAACATTTCCATATAAAAGAGCTCTTGTTCTTACATCACTGCTTTGATTTTGTTTGTTTTTGTTTTTGTCATAACCTGGAGAAAATCCAACTAAGAACAATAGTAAGGTTTCAAAGCCAAGCACCCTGGCGCTAGAAGCTGCCAGAAGTCAGGCTTCTCACATCAGTTCAGTTTCATCTCCTATTTTGATTTCTTTTTACAAGACCCTGCATATTTCAGCAGAGGGGCCCAACCTCACTCTGCATGCTGGTTGGACAGTGAGTCAGGCCATAAAGCAACCACTCTTCTCTGGTGATTAATGCACACTGTGGGTATCCAGGAGAGGTGAATTATAGTCCTGGCTTTGCTACCACCTTTTGTTTGATGTTGAGTTGGGTGAGATGCTATCATAATGGAACGGTACAAGGTGGCTGAGTTATGGTGGGGGCTCGACAGTGTGAATTATGGCCTTCTCCATTGTAGCTTTTTTGGCCTGTCTTTTGAAATCTTTGTGTTCTTGCAACTCAGCTTTTTCATAACACACATTGTCCTGGAGGACTGGGTAGATCCTTGCTTTTTCCAGCGTCCTCGAAAGAAAACAGCCTCTGGGTGATCTCTGCCTGGGGCTGCTCGTTGTGGCCATTCTCCACTTGAGGGCGGTGTGACCTGGGCCAGGGCACACAAGAGGCGATTCGGGGTGAAATCTGGATGAAAAGGATTTGGCACCTAATGCTGGGTGTCCGAATGAGGTCTAGGCTCTCCATCACTGCAGCTGGTGAAGAGTCATTCAGTAGAGCCAGGGGAGCTGGGAGGGAAAATCGTCTTTCTAGAATGGACAGGCACCAGCTGAGCATGGGAATCGCTCCCTCTGTCCATGGGGATGGACAGGGGAGGATCACAACTCCTTTGTGCCTTTGAGGTGGCCTCAGCACTCTGGTATGGGCTCCAACACCGCCCCAGAAGGGTTTCCCAAAGGTCCTTGCCCTCTGTGTACAGGTATGTGACGATCTTGGGACATGTCAGGTGTCCACTGAGCAGCCAAACCAGGGCCCAGGTCTCTGCTCACGGTTCTAGAACTTGGATGTTTAGCTCATATACAGGCAGGGGCACACAGCTGCCTACATTTAAGAGTCTTGTTTGCAAGATAAACTCTGCCCAGCGTTATTTATGTCATCAGAGAAGGGAAGATGTTCAACTGGGTGTGGAAATGCAGAACATTTTTACTGAGGGGACTGCATGCTCACGTCTCAGGCAGACTGTGACTTGTGGGTCAGGATCTCAGATCAAGAAGAAGCTGGTGAAGTTGACTGAAAATGCAGATGACTTTCCACTGCCAGGTTGCAGAGTGAGATTTTGCTACAAAATATGTGGCAACAGGGCTTTTTAAAGATCTAAATCTTTGTTTTGCAAAGGCCTGTAATAATCCTTATGGCAAGAAATGTATTTCAGGTTTCTGCAATCAAGACATACACTCTCTTTTTGTAGTCCAGGATAGCAACACTCCAGGAATTATGAGAATATGCACTGACTGCCTGATAAATGTTAGTTGATCTAAATAATTCACCTTAGTCGTGTCTGGCTTATCTGTCAGGTTGATCAGCATTTATCTTTCTTGTTTGCAGGCAAGCAGGAGAGAAATATTATGGATGGAAACATTTCAGTCCACTTAAAACTACATGAAACTAAATCAGTGTTACAGTGGCAATTGAAGCAGACATTTCTAATTAGCAGCAGCTTAAAACACAGGAAAGGTCTATAATGAAATAAATAGATCACCATTGTCCCCAGCTTTAGGGAAAGTGGTGTAGGGCACCAGAAGCATTGTAGCTCATGCATCTTCCTGGAGCCTGCCTCCTATGACCATGTTCAGAGTCTTCACCAGTTCAGGTCACTCCCTAAAGCAGTTCTTCATGCATGTTACTGGAAGATTTTCAAACAGAAGGGTGTATATTCTACCTTACTGGGTATAAGTGTTGTTCTGATGTGGTGAGAGCTGCACACAAAGTTTTGGGCAGCTGGGGACAGGAAGAGATCAGGTCCCAGGTCAGGGAGCAGAGCCCAGAGCTGCACACATTTATCCCCTTGGGGCCAGCTGAGGCTTAGGCCTGTAACAAATGTGGGGCCCCACACCTCCTCTGTAGGTATCTCTCTGATTCCTTGGGTCTGGTCATCTTCTGATGGCTGATTCAATAACACTTGGGTTGAGCTGGAGCAGGAAAGGATTTGGTTTCTTTCAAAAAAAAAAAAAAATAGAGGAAACTAAAGTGCTTTCATTTATGTGTTAGTGGGTTAAGGAAATGATTCTGGGATCATTTGTTTCACATGTGCCTCTATCTCATTTCTCAGGCAGACAAGGTACTGCTGTTCTCTTAGCCTTTGATATGGGACAAAAGTAATAAGAAGAGGGAATTTGTACAGGAACAACGAATTCCAAGGAGGAAATTTCAAACTGGCCTGCAGATCTCACTCCCTCTCATGATTGCCAAGAGCTGGAAAGGGCTTGGGACAACTGGAAGTTGTGCTGGCTGTGACAGAGGTGACCCTTCCAAACACACTTTGAGGGGCTCCCCAGTTTTGGCTGTGGTCTTGCATTTCCTTCCCAGACACACAGCAATAGTTTCTGCTCACCTGCATCCCAGGGAAGCCATCCAGAATGCCCTGGCACTGTGGTGGCTGACCCTCCAACCATCTGCTGGTAACAGCAGGAGCCTCCTGGCTGCCTTGCTGTGGGAAGCACACGGTGACATTCCTGCAAGAGGGACTTTGCTGAGCAATTGCCCTGCAGAAGGATGATTTTATCAACTGTGTCTTAAAAACTTCCACTCTAGCGCTGAAGATAATGGGAACACACATTCCTGCTGGCCTGCTTGCTGCTGATTTGACATCGTGCCACGTGGGGGAGGTGTTGGAAATAGGCAAATACTACAGAATTAAAAAAAAAAAAAATCACTCGGAGTTGAAAGGGAGGAGAGCCAGGAAAGGAAATACCTCAGGCAGAGAATTACTACTTCTGTATCAAAGCCAGGAACTCCTTACTTTAATATTTAACACCCAAGAGAGCTGAGGGGGAGGATTCCGAGAATGGGTGAAATTTTTCAAAGGAACCCAATTTCTGGTGATTTTCCTTGGGTACATTTTTTCTAGTAAGTATTCACTCTGATGAGAAATGTGACTTTTGGTCATCAGAAGCACATTTACACGTTCAAACTGCAAATTGCTGAACAATTTCAGCTGGAAAGCAAAGTGTGAAGAGCAGCTGGAAGGGGAGGTGACATCTACCCCTCCCACCAAAATCCAGCACTCATTGCTTCTGCTTTTCTCACTTAAAAGTCAAAGTGTTTAACTCTGGGTCAAAGGGAATATTTAGCTCAGGAGAAGAGAAGGCAAAAGGGGTAAGGCAGCTTTTTTTCTGTGTTTAAAGGAGGGATATTGAGAAGACACATTTAACAAAGGGTGATGAAATGGACACAAGCTGCATCAGGGGAAATTCATTTTGGGCACAAGAAAAAGCATCTTTGTCATGAGAGCACTGAAGCACTAGAAGAGAAGCCTGGGGAGAGTGAGCAGTCTGCATCTTCAGAGAGAATAAAAACTCAATGGAGCAAGGCCCTGAACAACTGGAGATGACCTTGAACCCAGACCTGCTTTGATCAGGACACTGCGCTGCAGACCTCCAGAGGTCCCTGACAACCCAAATTATTCTCCAGTTCTGTGAAGCTGAGATTGAATGAAATGAGGAAAAATAGTTCCCTGTTTTCCTGTCATTCCTCTCCCTTCAGCACAGCTGGAGGCTGGCATTCATGTGCTTTGCCATGCTCTTTGCCTTTCATACTTGTGGCCCATATGTGGTCCTAATATCCATTTCAGCTGCTTTGCTTAATCAATTAAGCTGGTTTGAAGTTATTTCAGTCCCCAGTGATGTTGTCTGCCTCAGTGACAGTGAAATCAATTGCCCTGCAACAAGAAGCACTCTTACTGCACTGCCAGCACTTATGGGGATGTCTTTTGATGCTGCAGGGGCAGGGAAACAAGAGAGACAAGGGCCAGACAAGGTTCAAGGTCTACATCTTGCCAAGGGAAAGACAAAGGAAGAAGTTTTTGGGAGGGTTGAAGCTGTTTGTCAGAGGGACAAGGCACATGCATGGGGATCCACTCTCTCTCTCTCTCTGCTGCCTTGACGTACCTTGTTGGAAGAAATGGTATCTGCTGAGGGTGCAAGGCTGGATCCAGGCTGAGGGAGGCCAATCCTGCTATCCAAACCAGTATCATGACAGCTCACCTGCACCTGGTAAGGAGGTGCAACCCCATCTTCTTCTTAGAAAGGAGCAATTTTACCTTTTTTTTTTTTTTTTTTTTTTTTTTTTTTTTTTTTTTTTTTTTTTTTTTTTTTTCTTTTCCTATTTGCAAGCGATGTGCAGGAACCCAAGAGTCACAGTTTAGTTTTGGGGCAAGGAGGTGTGGGGTCTTTTTCTTGGTGCCAGCCCCTTAGGAATTTTGTAACTTTTGGATGGAGAACTCTTTCAGAGTTCTGGAATGGGGCTTGGACTCTGCACCAGAGGCAGGAAAGTTAAAAGGTCCATTGCAACTGGTGATAAGAAGGCAAATGAATTTAATGTGCTTGTCACATGCTTGAATACCGTGGGGCTCCAGCCTTGATCCTACAATCCTACACACTGCCTCCAGTGGGAAAGACCACAGACTGACTTTGCTTGGCCTGAGGTCACCTCCCATCCCTCTTGGTACCTGGTGAGTTAGGAAAGAGCCAGGACACAGAGTTAAACAAAACACTCACTGGCATGTGTGTCTTTCCCTGCACTGGCAAAAGCCTGGTTTGAGTAGATCCAGAAAGCTTTTGTCTCAAATATTTACAATTACACTGCTAAAGGGAACTGTGGGATGTGACCTGGAGGGCTCCTCTCCACCTCTTTCCCTGAGGCAGATCCAAAACAATGCAAGGGAGCTGGAATTCCTGCCAGGCTGGTCTCTGCCTGGGGGAGGGATGAAAGAAAAAGAACAGCACACAGCAGATGTCCTTGATACTATTTAATCCAGCCTGCCATAGGGGGCAGGAGAAGAACCTGTATCAAATGGGCCAGCTGAGGGTTCTGCTGGGGAACAGCTTCCTAGAGCTCTTGGAGAAGTCTGGGTCATGGAGTGGCCAATTCAAACCCTGACTTGCTGTGGGTCACTGCATCTGCTTTGACTTTGCTGCAACCGTCAGGAAAGGGGGAATGCTGGTCCTTTGTCATTTATTGGAGGAGGGAACATTTCCTCTGGAGTCTTTGAGTCCCCTGGTGGATCACAGGGAAAACTTTATTGCTGCCCAGTGCTGCTCTTCTGTGCTTTTCAAAAGAAACAGTGCAAAAATGTTCTTTCTTTTATTTGTAGAGTCTGTCCCAGTAGGACTTCATTGGTGTCTCTCCTCTCAAATTCAGAGACTTTTTCTTGGCTTAAAGGTAGCTCATAATTGACTTACAGCTGCCTCTCCACAGGATATTGCTGTATCTTATTCTCTTTTATGTTGCTGCTGTGGAAACATTCCTGTGAATTTCGGGGAAAAGGAAGAATGAAAAGGTGAGAGTGGGATAGAAATCTACCCCCATTTGGTCCTGAGTCTTTTGCTGCTTACCCCAAGGATCAGAGGGGATCAAGCTTTGCCCTGATAGGGGCTGTCATTAATAAGAGTTATTTAGTGATGTAGGGGACCTTTGCTTGGGTCTAGATAAATATTGTTCCTGAAATTTTATTGAAAAGTCACTCTTGCTTTTGCAAATGGTGTTTGTGTCTCCTTGTCTGCTTCTAGAGGACAGTGAGAGAAAGATCCTTGCATTCAGGCCTGGCTGCATTCCCATCCCAACTCACGGTGTTACAAGAGCCAGCCTTGAGTGCCCATGCAGAAAGTTGTGTCTGCACCTTCTCGTGGCTTGCATCTCTCAGTGGATTTCCTGACCACTGAACAGTGAAGGAGAAGACAGTTCCAAGGCTCCAAACTCATGCTGTAAAAGCTAGAAGCCTGCTAACAAGCCCTGAGCAGTGGGAAGCCAATGCTGACTATATTAGCTACGATGCCAGGGGCTGGCCAGCTTCATTCATCAGGCCCAGCTGATCTCTGGGGATGGTCAGGGAGGCTGTTCCCCCCACAGAATCAGGTTATATGAGCAGGTGTATGGAGCAGGTTTATGATGTAGTGCAAGAGCAGCTGGAGGCCCCAGCACTGCTTGGGTTTCTTGTCTTGCCCCACAATTACACATCAGGGATTGCCAGCGCTGCTCGGTCTGGTTCAGATCAGAGAAGAACATCTGCCTTCTCCTGCTGCCCTCCATGGGTGACACTGGCCATCAAAACTGGCCTCCAACATAACTCTGATGCAGCCTTATGCTGTTCATCTACATGGAGAGTGTGGTCTGGTGTGTTGTGAAGTGTCAGAGCTTGAATTCCCACTGCCACAGTGACTCAGGGTGGAGCTGGTGGAGGACATGTCTTCATCCCACTTCACATGATCCCATTTCCTCTCCATGGCTTCAGCTTCCACCTGACTATAAAAGGTTTTTTCTCTACATTCATCTGTGGGCAGATGGAGATTTTCTGGGGTGTAGGTGCACGTGGGCCTCATGGCTGTGGCTGTACCACACTGCCTGAGCTTCTCCAGGCTGGCAGCAATGCTTATTTGGGGCTGTTCCCTTGAACAGGCTCTCCTGTACCTCTTTTTTTCAATACATTGATGGCCTGGAAGTCTTGCCTGATAAATGCTCTTGGTAGGAATCTAGACAGAAATGAAAGTGCTGAAGCATTCTCCTACATGAAAGCCTTTTCCTCATGTGATCACAAGCAGGGAGACTGGTGACCTGGGGAAGCAGCCTCCACACAGTGACCAGCTGAGCATGGCATGTACTCCACAAGCCCCTGTGGAATGTTGCCAAGCAGCATCTGCTGGTGATTCAGAACTGTCCAAGTCCTCCAAGCCATTTCTGAGTGGGTACAAAGAGTCCTGCAGCATTTTATGAAAAAGCACAGTTGTCCCAGGGCTGCATCACGAGATGACAGTGAGTACTGCCAGGTTGTGACATGAGAAACCCTGTGTGTGACATGGCCAGCATTATGATGCTCTTGTCTAAATGCACTGATTCAGTCTTGCACTAAATGGCAAAGCTACAGAGAAGCTTCACACCGGCAAACACTGGTGAAGGGGGGGCAGTTTCTAAGTAAATTGGAATTCCTTGAGGTTTCTGGTCAAAGTGTCGTGACTGTTGAGCCAGGAGGCTGGGGAAGCAAAGGCTCTCAGCATTACACAGCAGTATAATTTAAAGCCATAACTCCAGGGACTGTGGCTGAATGGCCAGGCAGGGGCTGCTGAAGAGCTGTGATCCGAGACGAGCTGATCCAGAGAGCAGCTCAGCAGGGAGGCACGTGGCACAGGGCCTGGCAGGGTGGGTGAGTGCTTGGGAAGCTGTAGTTTTATCTCCCCTGAGATGCCTTGGCTCTGTGTACAGGACGAGGCGTGCTGCCAGGGCTGGAGACGGAGCTGCCCTGGAGGGAGCAGGGCTGTGGGGGCTGAGCTGAGGCTTTGGCTGGCCGGGTGCAGCTCATGGCCAGGCTGGCTGCTCAGGAGCTGCAGAAAGTGCAAATGCTGGTGGTCTGGGGGAGATCTTTAGGGCTGAGAGCAGCCAGGGTGCTTCTTGACTGTTAAAGGATGCAGATTCTAAGCGTGGTCTCCCACAGCAGCACGAGTGACCCTGCAGTTAGATGGCCCTTGCATGGTCCTACTGGCATCTCCCAGGTGATTCCCAGGCACAGTTTGGGGGTTATCCCAGGCTGTAGCCATTCCCAACAGGCATCAGCACTGTGGGTGTCCTTTAAGAAGGACAAGAACAGCTTAAAAGGATAGATGAACTGGAAAAGGGTCTCATGCCCACCGTGTTGTCTGGTGCAACCAGGATAGTGCCAGGGTGCAGAATGGGGTCTGTCAGCCACTCCTGAATATCCTGTGCACTCGAGTCACTCCACAGCATGGCTTCCTAGAGATTCCTCTGCTTGCTTCTCCTCACCTCTGAACCCTCCCTAACTTCTGTCAGGTTGACATTGCCCAGCTCTGCAGATGCTCAGGAAAATTCAAACTAGGTGGGATCTGCACTGGGAAATAGCAGCTGAACCCTCTGCATCACTGATCTGCTGCAAAGTGGGACTTCATTCGAGCACTTCTGGCTTATCCTGATTTAAACATCCTGACAGTGTTGCGGCCCCCTGGCTCTGGAGAAGCTCCACCGTTTGAACAGCACTTTGCAAACACACAAGCTGCAAAATCTCCTGGTGCCACTGGGGTTGCTTGAGAAAAAGCAGCAAAAAACTGCTGCAGGCTACTGTATTACATCCCAGCAGAGCTGCAGGCAGGCAGAGCTAACACTGATGGATAATGGGGCTAAGAAAATAAAAGAAGGCTCTTCCTCCTGCTGCCTGGGGAACAGGAAACTCTGCACGGCGAGCGCGTGGAGGCGAACAAAGCGTTAAAGCCTGGCAGAGCAGCTGCTGCTGACCTTCTGGTCCCAGCACTGCTAAACAAAGCTCCTGTTACAGCTGAACTTTAGTACCAACTTCTGCTGCTCCAGGGATCCTCGCAAAAGTACACTCTGAGCCGCAGCTAGCACGGGCTGAGCAGTGGGTGAGGCAGAGGGGCAGGATTGGCAGGGTGGGGATGCCCACAGAGCCCACCCTGTCCCCCCACAGGCTCCCTCAAAAGCCACCCTCTGTTGTCATCTGCAGTGGAGGACTCCTAAAACTGAAGGCTGCTGCCACAAGGGTTTTTGGTAGCCACTGGTGAATATATCCACCATTTTTCTGAATTTCCAAGCAGCCTTTTGGCCTAGCCACCATGCTGCAGCTGTGAATTCTGTGGATGGGCTATGTGCACCAGGAAAATGTGCTTACTTTTGTGCCTAAAATGTGCTTAATTGCAAATTTTCGGCGTGCTCTTGGGTCCTCTGGCATGAGAAATAATGAACAACTGTTTAATATTAATATTTCTCTTCTTATTCATGGTTTTACAACCTCTAATATCATATCCTCTGAGAATTTTTTTCCTTTCAGAGGAAGAATTCAAAGCCATTCAGTTTATTCCCACATGGGAGCCTTCCATAACCTAAACTTAATGCTGCACATCCTTGCTGTCCTCCTCCATTACTTCCACAAAGAAAAGCAAAATTTGAGGCACTTCTCAGCAGAGGTTTTACAGGCATGGTCCAGCTCTTAGTGGGACATAAAGATGTGAGAAACATTTTGAGCCCATGGCATTTCACATCCTCTACTGGGGATGATGATGGAATTACATACCACTGGAAAAAATGCACTTATTTCTGTGTGAGACTTGATAAGAAGGATGGGACAGACTGGACAAGACACATCTGGAGTCTCCTTGTGCCCACAAACTGTGAGGAAGAAAATAATTTGTCCCACGAAATAATAAATATGACTTGGCAGACCTACATGGGTGTTTAGAACTGGTTGTGGCACAGAATAAAGAAACAGGGCAAAACCCAGCAAGTTTGGGTTGAAATAATGATAAAAATCATGATGCTTTCTGCATGAAGCTGAGCTCAATTGTGGTGCCCAGTTTTCACAGTTTGAGCTCAAAATTTGCCTTTTTCCATCTCAATGCTTTTTATGCGCGCAGCTCCCAGTGGGGTCAGCCCCAGAGCTCTCCACTGTTGACTTTTTGCTTTTGAGGGCAAGAGCTCTTCTGTCCTTGTCCTTATTGTCCCCAGACTCTTGGCCCTACACTGACAGGTGAGGGAAATGGTGGGAAGGGGAGCATCGTTCCTCTGCAAGCTCCAGGGATGTATCTTGGGAGACAGGTGGGTTGGCAGCAGAGATTTACCCAATAGTACTCATTGATAGATGTGGTTTTGAGGCCAACATTAAAATCAGCTCATTATTGTTTCTTTGGCCTTGGGAAAGCAGGGAGCTTGGAAGGAATCTTATTGCTTAAGTAGCTGCAAAACCCTGAACTTTCTTATTCCCTCCCAGCCCAGTGGTAAAAAGAATCTCAAAGTGGTAGAGCTCTCAAGGCCATGGCATATAAACATTTTGAGTGTGCAGATTATCTTATTGGATCATTCTGGGCATGGAATTCCTTGTTTTGGTGTGGCTGGTACCTTCAAGAAAGCAATGAGTAACAGGGCATGTGTACACTGCTTCTCCCATGAGATTTTACAAACAGTGGTTGTGGACTTATTCCATATGAGCAGAATAATCTCTGAATCCCCTCAGGAGAGGCAGTAAACAGTCACTTGACCACATATTTTTTAAAACCCATGTGTTTTTTGCTTGTACCAAACCATGGCTGGTGGAAACTGGTTTCATCAGAGAGCATCTGCAATATTTAATACTTTCAAATGAAGTGTGTCTCAGGATGGCCTTGGAACAGAGCAGGACCATAGCTTGGAAATCACTTTGCTTACACCCCAGGTGAGAGATGCAGCCCCCACTTTGCAGGAAGAATTTGTGGTCGAGGCCATGAAGTCATGCAAGGAGATGAGTCTTGCAGAGGAGATCAATTTGGGAATCTGGAGGCTGTGGGGCAGCTCCTTCCCCTGCCAGGACACCCACTTTTGCCATCAGGACACATGGCAGTGCAGTGTAACCTTGCCAGTGCTCCTGGCTGAGTCACATCACCCCAGCCCTTTGCCTCAGTTCCTGGGGTTTCTCAAATCCTCACCTTCCCCTCCAAAAACTTGTGAACCTGACGGTTGCTGGGGAAGACTTGAAAGCGTGGTGCAGGCATAATTGGAAAGCTTAAAGCCTCCAAATTTACACTAAAAGCTGTCAGTTCTTGGATTCAGAAAGCTGCTGGGGTGGGCACCCGAGGAGGCAGGCAGCAGAACTGATGCTTTTAGCAGGAACGCCGCCAGCATTAATATTAACAGAGCCACCACGGTCCTGGACTTCAATTGCATCTGCTCCCTGACAGAACTCATCCCAGAGCAGAGCCTCTCACACTGCTGCAGACGTGATGCATGAGAAAACTCTGTCCCAAGAAGCTCCTGGTCCAAGCACAAGGGCTCTGACTTGCAGGACCTTCTCCACAGTCACCTGACCCTGACCCTGTCCCTCACGTTGCAGCTCCCCAGCCTCTGCCCTTGCCCCCCGGGTTACTACAGCTAATGAGTGTGGGAGTCTTATTTGAGTGGCTGGGATGCAATTAGCTCAGCACCTCACTGAGAGTTTGGGGGCCCTGTGGTGCTGATACCCACTCCCATCCCTTCATGAATCACTGTGTTTGGAGAAAGGCAGAGGTAGAGCAGACATTCAGAGAGGTGCCTGGAGCACACTGAGCCTTTCCTGCATGGGTGGCTGTCAGGAGAAATTGCTGCAGCTGTGTGAGAGATTTGCTGCCTCCCCCTGCTAGATCTGTGTGGAACTGGGGACAGACAGGTGTGCTGGGTTCACCTGTGCCAGGGCTACAGTGGGAGTCATTCTGGCATGTTTGGGGGTCCTGTACATCCTCACAGGTCAGGAGGATTTGCAGGCTCAGTGGTACCACTGCCAGTATTCATCAGGAGCTGGAATCATGGTGCCAGTGGCAGTGGTGGCCAAGTTTCCAATCTGGTTGATGCTGCAGAAGGCTGCCAAGACTGAGTCCTCACCCTGGACCTCTGGAAATGTGCCTGGAAACTGGCTCACCTCTGTTTCAAACCATCCATGGGCCACCCACGTGTTCTGGCAGGAGACTCTGTGCAGTGGTGTGAACTGAAGCCTGGGGACCCCCCAGCCTGGGGCTTTTCCCCTGTAAAGCTGGTGAGGAGCCTTGCCAGCTTCCCAGGGCTTTTGCTGTAAACTGAAAAATTATTTTGGAGGCTACCAGGAGTCCATGTTCAGAGTGTCCCTATGGTGTTCTGTCCTAAGCACCAGGCTTGGTTTGGGGTTCTTTTCAGTCCCCTAAATCAATAGTCTGGTGCACCTTGCAGTGCATCCTGGACCAAAAGGGAAGAAAACTTACCCAAAAGGCAAACCTCCAACCTCCACAGTTGCTTTGGACACCATGAATTACCAGCAGACACATGACTAGCAGGAGAGAGGATGGGGAGAGCAGAGGTCCATTAGAGACTCCCTAGCCCCAGCATATGGCTAATTAAAATTTCTAATTAAGGCACTGTGGGGGTGAAGAAAGGAAGCTCTTGGCCGAAAGTCCCCCTCCTTTTTCTGTATTTCTTTCAATAGCTTTATAAATTTCCCCCCTAAATTAACTAATTAATATCACCTAATCAGTTAATAGAATTAGCTAATTGGATTGCTTAATGGAATTTCTGAAGAGCAGATTTAGAAGCTCTTAAAGAGACTTTAATCACTTTTTATCTGGGAAGCGGGGCACCAGTGTCTGCATTCATTCAGCAACTTAGAGCGATCACTGTTATCAGCAAAACATTTCTGAAAATCACTAATTTGGCTTCATCCTGCTGCAGAGTCACAGCTGCAGGATTGAAAGGTCAGGCTGAGCTTGGCTTTTTCGACCCTTCAAGATGCTGTTGCCTGCACCTGATTGCATCAGAAGTCCTCCTTTCTGAAGAGCTCAGAGCAGTATTTAACACAACCAGCAGTGAGGCCCAGCACTGTGAAGCTAACGCAGCTCCCTGCAGGATCTGGAGTGGTTTGTTAGCCCCTGGCACTTTCCAGACTTGTTTGCTGGTGGTGTGCTTAAAGCGGTGAGTGACAGCAAATCCCTCCCTCAGCCACGGCAGCAGCGCTTGTGTTCACAGAGGTCAGAGTGTTCTCCACCAGGGTGTCCAAAAACACACACAAACACACACACACACACAAACACACACACACAAACACACACACAGAGCTGAGTGATCCCAGCACTGAGACCACAGTGAGGGAGAAATGTGTGTGCTGAGCAGAACACGGCTGGCTGAGCTTGTGCTGCACTGCTCTGCTGTGGGCATGGATGGTTTGCAACACTGCCAAAGAAAAGGGTCTTCAAGGAGGACAGGGCTGCTCTAGCAAGTTGTTTAAGGCTGGCCAGTTAAGGGGGATGAGAGCGTGGCTGGGTTTGCAATGGTATCCAAATGTAGGTAGTCTGGTCAGGTTGGGACATCCAGGTTGCTCAGAGAGGTTGTGGATGCACCATCCCTGGAAGTGTTTAAGGCCAGCTGGGATGGGGCTTTGAGCAATCTGGTCTAGTGGAAGGTGTCCCTGCCCATGGCAGAGGATTGGAACTAGATGAACTTCCAGGTCCTTTCCAACCCAAACCATTCTGTGATTCTGTGACTGTGTGGGCCAGAGCTGTTCTGGCTTTGGGTACTGGCCCTTGTTGCTTTTCAGCAGTGAAGATTGGAGGGTTTGTCCCTGCTCTTTTGGGGGCACCATACATAAAAAGGAGACCTTTATGATCCAAGATCACAGCATGAAGAGCTGGGGGAAAATCAGCTAGTCTGGAAGATCCCATTATGTTCATGCTTCCACACCAGGATGTAGATCCTGAATTACCCACATTATTCCTTGCTGGGTTGGAATCTCCCAGCACACCTGGCTGGGTGCAGTGCTGGGAGGGGAGGCTGGGATTTGGTCTTCCCCCAGCTTTGAAGCAGCCTCCACTCTGTGTGCATCTCCCAGCCCTGGTGTTCACTGGTTTGTTATCAGTGAGGCTGTCAACAGCCCCAGCTGAGCACTGGATGTGCAGCTCCAGAAGCCCAGAGTCTGTCTCAGGCAGAAGTTCAACCTGGCCATCTGGGAGACGTTCAGTTGCGTCCCCCCTGGGCAAACTGTGTCCAGCCTGAAGCAAAAATCAGACTGACACAGCTTTAACAGCAAACTGTGAAGGCAGTTTAATCCATCCTTGTGTTCTGACACCACAACCTGAGCTGGATGCAGGAGTAAACAGCTGTGCTGTTCCTAGCAGTTGTTGCTCCAGAGATTGTGTGATCTGTTCTCACCCTGAGCATGGTGTGAAGCAGGGAAGGACCCAATGTCAGCTCTCACCATGAAGGTATCACTCTGCCTCTGTCAACTGTGCCCTCATAATTTAATTAAACAATTATACTTTGTGTTAATTGGACTCTTCATAAAATGTCATGCTCCAGGAGCCCCTAAGAGGTCACTATTTTTTATTCTCCCTCTCCAGTCTGCTTTTGTTAGACCTGCTCTGAAATACTGCATCCAGCTCTGGGGTTCCCAATATAGGGATGACATGGACCTGGTCAAGAAGGTCCAGAGGGGCCACAAAGATGTTCACAGGGCTGGGCTACCTCTGATCTGGAGCCGGGCTGAGAGAGTTGGGGCTGTTCTGCCTGGAGAAGAGATGACTCTGTGGAAAACACAGAGCCCCTTCAAACCCTAAAGGGGCCCCAAGAGAGCCAGAGAGGTACTTTGGACAAAGGCCTGGAGTGATAGGGCAAGGGGGAATAGCTTCAAAGTGGAAAAAGGCAGGTTTAGATGAGATATTAGTAAAAAATCCTTTACTCAGAGGGTGATGAGACTCTGCAACAGGCTGCTCAGGGAAGTTGTGGATGCCTGATCTCTGGGAGTGTTCAAGGCAAGGCTGGATGGGGCTTTGAACAGCCTGGTCTAGTGGAAGGTGTCCCTGCCCATGGCAGGGGGCTGGAACAGAACCATCTTTAAGTCCCTTTCCAACCCAAAACATTTTTCAGTGGTTATCAAGGTGGGTCCTTCTCCTACTTTCAGGGTGTCAGGGGGTAGTCCAGGCAGTAAGGACAGAGCCTAATTCAGATTCCTGCTGGGAATCCCTGTCAGGAAGAGTATGTCTGTATGTCCGGCTGTGCAGGACCAGTGCCTGGAGCCTCCCAGCTGAGCTGTCTAACACAGACACCTGAGCCTTTCTCCTCAAACCAGGAAAATAGTTTTAATGAAGTTCCCATCAAAACCTAGCCCTCTGAAAGAACTCACTGTGCTGGGACTAAAACAAGATACACAACACCATGTTCTCTTAATAAAGAAATCTCAGCAATTTCCCAGGGAATTTGCCCCTCTGTTTCCCCCCTGAATTGTGGATTTCCTGTGGACAAGTTGAGACCTCTAGATTTCCTCAGCAACTATGATGGTTTTTTTTTTCCATTAACCTTTGCAGGCCATACCAGTCCAGGGATCACCTTCAACCCAGCCCAGGCAGCTCTTTTCCTGGAAAGGTGATATGCTGTGCCATGCAGTTGTTCTCCTCTTGGGCCTAGAATGAGCCATTCACAGATGATGAGGCACCTCCTGAGCCTGGCTTCAAAACTTCAACATTTTACACCAAGTGAACAAACAATTAGAAGGGTCTTGCAAAGATGTTCATGGCTCTCCAGGGAAGACAACTGGGTTTGATATGGACATTGTTCCCTGTGGAGATAATGAAGCATTCTGAATGTGGTGACTTACCTCTTCCTTGGAAGACATGAAGGGAATGGAACCCGTGGGATGATCCTTCAGAGAGCAGCACTGAGATGGTGGTGCAACCCAAAATGTCAAGGTTCCTCATCTTTGAGAATCTGGTTACCCACAGGCTTCACTTAAAAACACAAAGGAAAAAATTATTCAGTATTCTGTGATCCTGGGGATTAGAAGAACAACTCAAGAGGAGGGCAACAAAGCTTTATTCACTCTAATATTGGCCTGAAGAGTTGCAGCCAATTTCTGGTGACAACAGCAATTTCCCTGGCATGGCAATGGGGTGATGGCTGAACATTTACCCCTCTGGATGCCTGGTGTTGTGTTTCCTGGCAGGCAGGTAGGCTCAGGTTTGTCCCTGGGCACTTGCAGCAGGAGGGGCTGAGCCTGCAGGTGCCTCTGCTGCAGCTGCCTTGGTAACAGGGAGATGATGAGGACCATATGGCACCAAAACAGCATCACTGCTCAGTAACAACTCTTAACCCTTTGGGGGGCATCGTCTTCCAGGCTGAGGAGCAGGGCAGGCTTGAATGTCTCATCTGGGGCCCACCAGTGCAGCATCTCAGCTTTCAGAGTGGTCCCTTGCAGATGCCCAGGGAAGAGAGGAGAAGGAAAGGAATTCTCTGAAGTATCTCCTTCACCTCCCTGATGTCTGGTGAGAGGTGGATTAGTACTTTCCTTATCCACAGAGTTGTGTCTGCAGCTTTGTGTTTCAGGTCTCTTGATAGGCTTTGAGGAATGTGTCTAGTTTGTAAAATCTCTCCAGCCTTACGCAGCAGCTCGTGCCCCCTGGCATATGAGTTCCTGAAAACAATAGGAATATCATTCCTTCTCCCTCTCCATGGAGATTTCTTAGCCTGCTAGGTAGATTTTTGTTCTACTCTCTTGGTAATGGCAAAATTTGTTTCTTTAAGAGTACCAAAATCCTGCTGGGAAATTAAATTCAAATAGCAAAATAGGCCAAAAATGCTTAAGGACTCCTGGATTAGCCCATCTAGATGAAAAAAGCTGGAAACAAAACAGGGAAAAAGCTAAAAAATAAAAATAAAAAATCTCCATTGGACACTTGAAGGCTTTACCAGGATGTTGTATGGAGTCTTTCTGAGGCAGTGTCTTTAGCTCCAGTAACTAATGGATTTTTTGGGAGAACTTTCCTAATTCCTTTTTGAGGAATTCCTTTTTCCCTTGTGCCTCTCTAACATCCACAGCATCCTGCATCAAGGAGCTCCACAGCCCAACTCTGCGTGGGTTAATGAACCACATCCTCATGTTTGTTTAAGACATCTGCCTGTTAGTTTTGCTTGTTGGTCTCTAATTCCTGTACTGGTGGAGACCACGGACACCTGGTGCTTGTTTATCTTCTTTGAGTCACTGATGAGCTTTCAGACATCACATCCCTGCATTTTCCCCAGTGACTTTCAGAGACAGACAAGTCCTAGATTATTGGATCATTGCACAGTGTGTTGTACGAGGAACGTTCCATAGCTCTGCTTAATTTGTCCATTCCAGATGTTTCGTATTCAGAAAAGTATTTGTGACAGCAGATTTCATACGTTCCATAGCTCTGCTTAATTTGTCCATTCCAGATGTTTCGTATTCAGAAAAGTATTTGTGACAGCAGATTTCATTTTCTGAAAAACACAGTAGGATGTGATCATTCTGCAGAGGTGGAGAATGTTGGAGTGCAGTGGTAACAGTGGAGAATGTTGGAGTGCAGTGGTAACAGTGAATGCAGTAGGAGGATGGATAGAGGTTTTAATTAAAATGCTTATGTCTAAATAATGTCTCATGTTTGCACAAGCTTGCTAAGAGAAAAAAATAAAAAGGAGTTTTTTCCTTATTGAATACTGCCTTGAAGCAGAATACCCCAAGCAGGGTCTGGTTTATTGCTGGAGTCTTGCTCAGGGATTATATTCTAACCCAGCATAAAATGGTTAACACTGGAAAGCTGAAATATCCCTCTCCTGGACATTTCTCCAATGTGTCCATTTTCACAGGCTCTGACTCCTGCACTCCTTGAACATGGGAACGTTTTCTGGTTTCCCAAAGTGCAAGCTTATATTAACTTTCCCTTAGTCAGGTCAGCAGCAAAGCTGTGTAAACAAATGACCTGTAGCAGTAATCTTCCTCAATTCCCCCTATTGATTTCACTTCGCTGTTTGCCTGCCAGATATTAGCAAAGCTTCCTTCGGAACTGGGGGAAACTTTGGAATGCCTCTCGGCCGGGGTGAGTCAGGGCAGGCTGGGAACAGCCTGCTGGTGTGTCATGATCCTTGGCTGGGGGGGAAGAAGTGTGCTGGTTTGGGCTGGTAGAGAGTTAATTTATTTTTTTTTTGTAGTCACGTGCTTTGGCTTTGTGATGGAAATGATGTTGATAACACACCAGTGTTTTTGTGATTGCTGAGCAGGGCTCTCACAGCCTCCAGGGCTTTTCTGCTCCTTGACTGCCCCGCTGGGGGTGCACAAGGTGTTGGGAGGGGACAGCACAGCTGTCACCAGCTGACCCAAGGGATATTCCAGAGCACCCAGTGCCAAGTTCAGTTTATAAACCTGGGCAGGAGGAGGAAAAGAGGACGTTCTGGGTGATGGCATCTGTCTTACCAAGTCCCAGGGTGAGGCCCTGCTTTCCTGGACTTGGCTGAACACCTGCCTGCCAGTGGGAAGTAATGAATTTATTCCTATTTTGCTTTTGCTCTACATATTAAACTTTGTCTCAACCCACGAGTTTTGTCACTGATATTCTTCTGACTCTCTCCCCCATCCTGCTGGAAGGGAGGGAATGGTTGTATGGAGCTGAGCTGCTGGCCAGGGTTAAACCACAGCATAAACATGGCTGATAAAAAAATCCTTCCATTAATATCACCCATCACAGTCAATGATATTTTTATTTTGAAAGTGTACATTTTGCAGTAGCAAGGGGTCAACAGTTAGGTGGACCAGTTCTCTGCTGCATTTTGAAAGCCATTAATGCCATGGCTCCAAAGGGCAGAGCTATTTTGAGGTGGTTTCCCCAGAGATTGGTCTTGCTCCACCTGTTTAAAGCTTTGTACAGGTCATTTTGCAGTGATATAGAACACATAGGGGTAAGGAACACTTTATGACATTACAGATGACTCAGAAATGTGCAGGCTAGAGAATGAGGAAGATATGGGTTACTCAGAGATATGGATTGTGTACTTAACTGGTCATGGTTCAGCAGGATGCTTTTAGTCCAGCTAAATTGAAGGGAATCCCTCTGGGGGTGAAGAATGCAAGGCTGTGCTTTCAGAAGAGCCAGCTCTGTGTTTGAAAGCAATGTCTTGAGGAACGACTTCAGGGTCATCATGATAACCTCTCAAGATGAGCTCTCACTGTGGTAATTCCATGGGGGAAAAAAAAAATGGATAATCTTCAGAGTAGCTAAAAAGGTAGGTAATAACAGCTGGGACAGGGAAAATAGAGTCTTGGGAGAGAGCTGTGCTGAGTCCAGACATGCTGGGAAATCAAATGGGAAGAAGAGTTCAGAGATGGATGATCATATTTGGAAATCAAATAAATTCACCCCCAGACTCTCTCCCTAAGGCTGGGGACAACAAGCCACAGGCTGACTGGAGTGAGATGGTGGACTGACCTCCCTCAGGTGAGCTTCTGAGCTTATGCTGTAGCTCATCTTTGAGGACACCTTTTTTAAGGATGGAGCTGGAGCAGTGCTGCCCTGTGGACCAGTGAGGCTCTGGCTGTGACACCCCCCCCCTCCATTTCCCTTGCTTTGGTCCAGAAACCACTGCCAGGCATGAAAAGAAATCAGAAAAACCTGATGAGCTTCAGACCATCTTGAAGTGTCCCAGGAAGGACTCCTGTACAGGGATCTATGGGTTCCTTAAGGACAAACCACAGAATCACAGAATAATAAAGGTTGAAAAAGACCTCTGAGCTCACTGACTCTGGTTGTCACCTCAGTGCTGCCATGTTCTCCACTAAACCCTGTCCCCAAGTGTCACGTCCGTGTGCCTTTTGAACACTTTCAGGGACAGTGATTCCACCACTTCCCTGGGCAGCCTGTTCCAATGCCTGACCACTCTTTCAGTGCAGAAATCATTCCTGATTTCCAATCTAAACCTCCCCTGGTGCAACTCAAGGCTGCTCCTTCTGGTCCTGTCACTTGTTGCCCTGGGGAAGAGCCAAATCCCCACCTGACTGCACCCTCCTGTCAGGGAGTTTCTGGGAGTGAGAAGGTCTCTCTGGAGCCTCCTTTCCTCCAGGCTGAGACCCTTCAGCTGCCTCAGCTGCTCCTGGTGCTCCAGACCCTTCCCCAGCTCTGTTGGCCCTCTCTGGACTCACTCCAGCCCCTCAATGTCCTTCTGGTAGTGAGGGGCCCAAAACCAAACACATCACTCACCGATACAAAGTAGAGGGAAGAATCCCTTCCCTGCTGGCCACATTATTTCTGAAACATGCCAGGGTGCCACTGGCCTTCTTGGCCACCTGGGCAAAGCTGGCTCACACTCAGCTGGCTGCTCACCAGGTCCTTTTGCTCCAGCCTGTCCCAGTTCATGACTCGCTGGGCTGTGGTGCAGGAGGCCACTTAGATGAGGCAATGCTCCCTCAATGCCAGAGATTCCTGCTCCACGTGCAGGTGGGTGTGCAGCCACACCCCCGGAGTGCTCATCACCACCAGGGCATCCAGGGCAGCACCCTGACTCTCTGTTCACTCAGCCAGAGCTTTTGCCTCCTTCCCCCTTTCATTTGCCCTTCAACTTCTTCGAAGCACACAATTTATACAAGAGGGAGCTGGCTGCCTTTTGCCTCCCCCGCAGAACAAAAGGAGAGAGACAGAGACAGAGAGAGGGGGTTGTATATGTAAAGAAAAAGCTCCAGAAGAACAACCTCACAGCTGACAGCTCAGCCAGGGTCTCCCCCGGGGACAGGAAAGCATTTTATGAACTGTGATACACCGAGGAGCCCTGTGCATACATCACTTTCCAAAATGTTTTTAAAAGTTCATTAACTTCCAGTGGAAAGTTGTGGCTGCATCAGTTGTCTCCGAGCCATTTTCGCCGACTCTTGGCCCTGGCTGGGGAATACTTTGTTGATTTAGATGGGTCTATTAGAAAGTGTAAGTCTGCTGGGATATATAAAAGGCAAAGCTTCACTCTCCTGAACATTTCCTTAGTGCAGCACTTTAAAAATTGCACGGGAAGCAGGCTTTGAATGCTGCTTTTTAACGGCTGGACTTTCAGCTTGGATGTTTCAACTTGGTTAGTAACCTGTAAATGACACCAGTAAAAGGAATTTGAATGGGGAGGGAAGAGAAAAAAGATGAGATTCATCCAGCATTTCTATGGCTCCTGGGAATTTGTTTCTAACCAGTAACAAAACCACCTGACACCCTGTGAGGTCTGTGTGCTGGAAAATTGGATGTGACCCACCTTCCCAAGGGAAAAGTTGTGGGTTTGGGTTTTTTTGGAGGGGGATGGAAGGGGAAGGATCATGTCTATAATATCAGGGTAGGGAAAATAATGGGGTGAAATATTATCAGAGTTGTATCCACTGCTTTTTGGAGTCAGTCTCCCAAAATTGATAACTCTCCTTCAACAAATGATCAAATTTTCTGTTTTCATTCCTATCTTTTCATGACCTTGACTTCCAAAATTTCGTCAGATTCTGTATTTTTCCTTCCTTTTTATTCTCTTTTCCTCCAACTGAACTGTAAAATTAGAAGAAGAAAGAGATTTTTTAAAAAAAGGAGATATCAAACTGCAAACTTCATTTAAAAGCGAGAAAAATACCAACTGTTTGCTAAATATATTTAATGCATTTATCCTTTTTCCCCCCCTTCCTTCTCAATCAGACCAGATTTTTCTCAGTGGCCAAAGGGAAACTGCTCTATGTGTCTGGCTCTGACATGCTCTGTATGACGTTAAGCCTAATACATATTTATTTAAAATATTAATGTGGATGAATGAGTGCTGCCTGGCTGATAAAGTGTTCAGAAGGGACTTTTGTGCTCAGTGTCTTCTGCTGCTCACAGAGCTTCATTCAGGAGCCTTGTTGGAAGGAGAAATATACTGGAGAGTAAAGGTTTGCACCCTAACCTATAGGAATTTTTTTAATTACTGTTTTGACAGAGAACAAGTTTAACTGGCTCTTCAGCCACAGACTATAAGGTCATTGCTATCACAGGCCATAAAGAAGATACAAAAATGAAGTAATAAAGTATATGGGCTGTGTATGTCTGGCAATTTAACATTGTTCTTGTAACCCTGTGAGTCACCTGTGACTAATTTAAAAATGCTGATGCACTTAGATGAAAGCCACAGTAAACCACCTAAATCAGGGTCTGAGAGCAGTAAACACTGGAGGTGGGGAGGAGGATGGGGGGCGAGGAGGGGATCCAGGCTTTTATCTCAAAGGATGCAGTCAAGATGTGCCCTGGTCACAGATGCCTGCTCTGCACAAGCATCCCAATGTGGTGTGCACTCCCTGCACGCCTGTGTGGTGCCCAAGTGCTTTCCCACCAGAGAAAGACCTGAAAAAGGTAAATTCCAGAGGGTTTTGGGTAGGCACTGGCTCCTGGGGTGAACAACAAATTCCAGTGAGTGCCAGTGCTGGGCTCCTGCTGAATGGGCTGTGGGGGTTACTGGGTATCTTGTCCCAGCATCTCTTCAGCTGCTTACTTAAGCTGTTTTATCCAAAAAAAAAAAAAAAAGGGATTGCAGAGACATGAACTGCTGCTTCTGCTGTGCTCTGGCCAAGAGACTCTATTGTGTCAAATCTGGAGCATTGCTCTTTCCATTTCTTTTTCCCCCATTCTTTGCCAGCAGCTGCCTGTTTGTTTTTCAGCAGTTGGTACCACAGAGCTGGAGGAAGGCTTTTTGTAGGTAAACAATATTTTCAGGCAGGTACCCAGAGCAAACAGGCATCAGGTTTGGGCTGCTGGCTGCAAAGATGTACGTGTGCCCTCCATGGCCCTTTGCCACAGGGGCTGAGCTCTCAGCAAGGTTACAGAGTCATTTTGTCTTGGTGAAACCAATGCAAATCAGCTCAGCCTCCAAAATCCTGCTTGTGCCCGTGCCCCCAGCTGCGTGTTCTGAGCCCTTGCCTTGCAGGAATCAGGGAACAGCTCGCCCTGGGGTGAGTGGGTTCAGGGAGATGAGCCAGTGGGAAACTATTTGCTTGTTTGGGATGGCTTTTGCTGCCTGAGCTCTCTGAACCAGCTGCCTGCAGAGGGAGGGCAGGTGCCTGCAGGGAGGGATGGGAGGCCCAGCCAGGACAGGGGTGGAGGCTGGGATTCCCAGTGATTTCTGCTGAGTTAAAGATTCAGGAAATAATCCCACATCTGGAGAGAGCTCTTCCTTCCCCATCTCCTCTACCCCATGTGGGGATGCAGTGAGATCTTTTGCACGCTGGTGCTGAGCATTTTGTTTCCATGCAGAACAGCACCAGAGGAGCATTTTTAATGTAATACCTCGGTAATTTTCTCTCCACAAAGCTGGGATTTCCACAGTGACTGTGGTACAGAGACAAACATTGTCCCTATTACCATTGTTTTGGGTTGTGAGTTAGCACTGGCTCTGAGAAATCCAATTTTGGAGTTCTCTTTGCGGGGAATGAGGTGAATTCCTGATGTGTAAAGCAGACAGGGAAAGGAGAGCAGATACATAATCTCAGGGGCTGGGGACACTTGAAGGAAACAGCCATGGTCGATAGGTATTGATTCCCCTCTTTGATGTGTTCAGCAGCTGCAGGCTGGGGGAAAAAAAAGCCTTTTGTTCCTCCTGGGAAGGTGCAGGAGGCAGGTTGTGCTCGATGGCCCCTGGAGCAGATGGGTCAGAGCTTTTTTTGTGTGCTCTGTGGCACAGGGAAGGCTGGTCTGTGGTGGGAAGCAAGGGATGTTCCCATGCTGAGCAGCCCCAAACCCAGGTTTTCTGTTCAAATCTCATTGGAGTAACCCAGAGCAGCATTACCCAGGGCTCCTGAGGGATTGCACAGCCCCATGGGATATGTGCCACTTGATTTGGGAAGCCAAGTCACTCCCCAGGTAGTAATGGGGAAGATCTGCTGGCACATCTGCTCCAGGCTTCAGAGAGGTTCTGCTCTGCCTGGTGCAGGGCCCAGGGCTTTGGAAGGTTCCTGCTAAAGGCAGCTGCAAGAGAAGTGCATGAGGACAGAGATGCAGAAAGGATGCTGGAGGAGGAGCCATCAGGGCTATCCAAAAGACCCTCAGGGCAGGGAGGAGGGGAGTGGAACCCTGTTAGAGGCCAGGTTGGCCCTCTCAGTCTCAGGGTGATCACCTGAGCAGAACATCCTCTCTTTTTCACTCCTCCCTTGGTGCTGCCGTCAGAGCCATCCTGCCTTCTCCAGATTGGGAATATGGATGTGCCAGTTTTCCTCCTGTCTCTGACCTGGCCCGTGGTGTGTTTAGGTTGAGTCACTCCACCTCTCCCTGCTTCCCTTTCCCCTCAGTGCTTTGTCTTGTCAGAGGAGCCTGTGAGCTCTCTGCTGCCAGTGCTGCCTCTTGTGTGTTTGTTCATGTGTAGCACAAGGAGACACCAAAACCCACCACGACCTCCAGCCCTCACTGAAATGCAGATTGCAATGGTTCACTTCAGGCAGCTTTCACAAGAAAGGCCTTGATAATCAACACTCAATTTTTTTTGCTTCCCTGGGAATGCAATTTCTGCCCCCCACAAAAAGTTGCAAAATTGGCTTCATTGTGACACAGAGTGAAAAACGTGACTTGGGAACAAGCTTTACCTGAGTGTCTTCTCTGAATAATGAAGTCTGACATATGATGACAGGGTCTTGGGGAAAGATTTCAACATTTTTGACATAAATGATAACATTTTCAGCTAAACCCTCAACATTTACAAATGGTGAATTCAAAGGGAAGAGGGGAAAAAAAGAACAAGCTGTTTGCTTAGACTTGGTGAAAAATAGGAGAACATCATTGAAAGCCTTGGTTTTGAGTCAAAAGTTATGCTTTGACAGGATCTTATATTTCATGAAGAAAAACTTCTTAATTGCAAGACATCGACTGAGCTACTCTGCTCCTTCCAGAATCCAAACAAGACACACAGTGCTGCACAAAACCAGGGAGACAGACAAAACCTGTTCCAAGCAGCTTCCTAATGTGCAGACTCTTATCTCTCACTTTTGATTTCTTCACTTTGTAATGTATATTTTGAGAAATGGAGGCAAAGCCTAGGAGCAAAATTGCCCAGTGTGTGACTTTCTGACATATAATCAATTGTCTGCTCACTGACTACGGTCTGGCTGTGTTAATATGTCCGTGAAGTCCTTCAATTTATCAGGCAGGGCAGAAGCATCTCTGAACCTAGAGCTGGCTGGCAATAATATAGGGGGAGCAAATATAGCCACTCTTCCCTGAAGTAACTTATCATTCAGTCTATATTCATGGATTAGCCTGTGCTGGGGTTTTCAGCCTCTGCCAAGCTTGCAAACTGTGCACTGATTTTCACTCAGGATGTGTGAACAACAGTTTGGGTTGGGAAAATGTTAAGCAGAGTATAGTAGTAAGGTGCTTCTTGATAGAATCTTTTGGAAAAAGAATCTTCGGAAGAAAAATCTTTTATGGGTCAAATACGTTCCTTTTTGGTGGATTTGTGATTGTCTGAATCACACAAAACCATTAAATTGTCTTATTCCATGGGCAACTGTGACACAGGCATCATCCAAGGAAAACCACTGGAAATCCTTTTTTATATGATTAAACCACATCAGATATGCTACTGCAGACCTGCCAGGAAAAACCTTCTTAGGGCACAAAGGTGGACTTGAGTGAGGCTTGGACTTTAAAAATATTTGCATTTTGGGTGCTTGGAACTCATATGGGAGGGAGCTGAGACACCATGTGACTGTGGCAAGAGAGTGGCAACAGCCAAGGTGTCCCAAGACACAAACTTACCCCAGTTCCTTTTCATTTTGCTTCCAAACCTGCAGCATTCCATGGGATGGATGTGTTTGCCCTTTGCAAACATCCAAGCTTTCCCCCCTGTTCTGCCCTTTAGCAATGGCAATCAGAGCATTTCTCTGCTGAGACCTTTGTTCTTGCTCCTTTGTTTTTTTCCTCTGCTCCCTCTTTCTTTGTGTGCTTCAAGGAGTTCAGCTGGAGAGGCAGTTTCACCAGTGGAGGTGAGCTGAGCACCCCTCATCTGTGTAGACTTTGCCAGGCGACAGCCCCCAGTGCAGCTGAGGCTTGGAATAGATTAAAGAAAAATATAATAGGGATTTTTAATTTCCCTGTGTGGAGCTGGGAGATGAAGAGCCACCACGAGAGAAGTTTGCCAGGGGCAGTGAGTAGATGAGAATGTCAAGCCCGGTGAGAAACTACTGAGAAGTACCGGAGCAGCATTTTTATTTGGAAGGAGTTCTCATCTCCTGCACTCGCTGCTCCAGGCGCCAAGCTGGAGTACAAAATGAGATCCCTGGGGTCCTACCAACAGGACAACATCTAAAGAGCCTGCTCAGTTGGCTGTTGTCACTCTCAATGTCCCCACATTCTCCTTGTGAGGGGAATGAAACGTGAGCTTGGGGGCTCCAGTGCCACCTGCCCAAAGTGGGCTGCAAGGTGGGGACAAGTGTTTTTCTTGGGGTGCTGTCAGGTGTTTCTTGAAACTGCTGCTAATGTAACCCTCTTCATGCTCAGTTTGCTGTGCCATTCATCATCTTGTGGTGGTTACAGTGTGTACACTGTGTTTTGTCTCCTAAGCCTGGAGTTTGTATCACTTGGCTTTTCATGGCACCTCTAGCCACGATGGGAAATAATTTTTAAAAGCCTTGATATAATTCAAGTCATAAATACCATCTTCCAGCAGGACTTAGGATCCTGCACACCATTTCAGGTGGAATTCAAAGGGAGTTAAACCAGGGCTCTGCACAGAGAAGCTGGACATCCTCTCAGTCCCTGCCTGTGGGGATTCGTGTGGTTACTCCAGACCTTTAGAATGAAAAATCTAACAAGAGTCAGACAGAGCAGTCAGTACCAGCATCTGCATTTTAAAGTTCAGAATAGGACAAAAGCTGATTTTATATATTTCCATTACTAAGAGCATCTTCTTGCTCAAGGTGCTAGAAATTCACTTCTAGTGTATATCCCAGAAGCATCCAAGCTCAAAGGAGAACAGAGGAAAAGTTTCAGACCATTTTGACATGGCTTTTTAACTCATAATTTCATCTAATTGTTTAGTGAAAAAAATTAGTTTTCAAAATTTAAAAAAAGAAAATATATTGTTAGTGTCCTCTGCTATATATTTATCAGTATACATGCCTGCTGGTTTCAACCAAATTTGGCAGGATGAGGTGTGTGTCAGAGTATCCTAAATTTTGTGAGGAAAAGCAAGGGAAAACTAAAGGATCCACGAGGGTTGAACTCCTAATACATGCCCCAAAGTGGGAACAAGGCTCACCTTTTCAAGTACCCTTCTTTCAAGCTAGCTTCCCTCCCCTACACCAAAATCCTGGGACACAGATGCAAAGGAAGCCAGGTTTCCTTAATTTCTTCTTCCTGCCAAACACTCAGGGAGTGTCTGGCTAACAGTTGGAGTTTCAGAAACTAAAAATGAGCTGGAGGCTCAAAGCCCTGTTGCATACCAAAATGCCAGAGTCCTTCTCCCTGCAGTGGTTAACTTGAATTAGCTCGTTGGAGAATGATGCCTTTTATCTGGCTGTCACATGCATGTTCAGAGTGAACAACAGCAAGGAGAATAGCACAAGAATAAAGGCCTTTGATGGGGATTTATAGAGGTCACGTGTCTTAATTTTGCAGGGGTGGAAGTGTGCACAGAGGGCCCAGGAATGTGTTCTTGGCAGGCACCTGGGAGTCTGGAGACCTGGAGGAAATGGAGAAACTTAGGGGAGAAGGGGAAATTCCTGGGGGGAGATAAAATAGACCCAGATGCACCTTCACTGAGTGGTTTTTCCCTTTCAGGACCAGTGGATCAAACTGTATCTCCCTAAAGTATCAAACAGGTTGGAAGTGCATGCGCAAGCCCAAGGGCAAATAGTTCAGTTCCACCAAAATTTGGTGTCACTGGTGCCTTGAGGAGATATTTCAGATGTTTCATCACTGGCTGGGGTTACCAAGTGCTGTGCTGACACAAAGCTCTTGGATGGCTGACAAGGGCTTTTGGAAAAGGTGAGACCAGCTCCATCAGCACTGGGGTCTCCCAGCAGACAGCGACCCCAGTGAGCACAGACAAGCTGCACGCTTTACACCCATCAGGAGAGGCCTCAAACCCAAAAAAGAGCATTTCTCAGCAAAACCCAGTCCTGTGGGGGCTGCTCAGTGGAGCTGGTGCCAGCAGTGAGAAACACAGTAGATAATCCCAGTGAAAAGTAACCTTTAGACCCCACTACCAAGCAGATCTGGTATCTCTTCTCCCAGATGTTGGGACTGGAGATGAGACCAGCCAACACTTCTCCAAGGCCTGGAAATAGAGAGTCCAAGTGGACTTGAGGGTCCAGAGACAGGCAGTAGGTGAGTGGAAGAAGGGATGCATTCATTGGAGAAGACATCCGGGTTCTGTGTTCCTGCAGTGGAGAAGAGGCTGCTGCCAAAGCCTGCTGCTGTCCCCTGTGCTTTGTGAGTCCTGTCAGCAGGTTTTTGCTGAGCTGGCCGCTGTTTTCCCTCTCTCTTGAGAAAGCTGCAGCCCCAAGGGTGGGGAGAAGGTACACCACTGAGTTTTTCAGGACAGGGACTGGGACTGTCCATGTTGGCTTCTTCGAGGACAGGCTGATGATCTGATCCCTGCCAGTAACATGTAGCTGCAGAACCAAACTCCTTTGGTTCATAGCAGGCAGCTACGGTGGATCCTGAAACTCTCCTGAATAGACAATGCACAAAGAAGTCCTTTCCTCTCCCTCCCAGCCTCTCTCCCTTGCTCCAGCTCCTTGTTTGACCCCGATGAGGTCACAGAGACATTTCCTCCAGGTCAGTCTCACCAAGTCTGGAAAAGATACAGAAAATATCATCTCCTTCTGTCACAGGAGGAAAGTGTGGGCAGTGAGTGACAGAAGAAAACATGCAGAAGACCACGGGGCAGACACTGGGTAGCAGAGAGATTTTGGGATTCTGTTCCTGCATGCTCTCCTTCCCATCCCTGTATCTCATTCCCCTTATCTCCACAGAGAGTTGTGCCCCTTCCCAGCCCTGCAGGGTGCTTGAGGCACGATTTTCCTCCTCTCACACCAAAGGACTGCGCTGCACACGTATCCTCACAGCAAAGAGGGCCCTATTGAGTGCTGCTTGGCTCCAGCCTTAAAGCAATTTAGCAATCTGCCATCTTAAACTGTTTAATGACAGCTCTTCAAGCAATTGGAAGATTGCAGCCTTCAGTAAACTCTCCAGCTGAGTGAGAGCTGGTTTGTGCCTCCTCCACTCCCTCTTGGCACTCGCAGTGGAAGTCAGGCTGCTCCCCATGCACTTGGCATGACATTGCTGCAAAAGCAGGATTCTGAGGATGGGTTGAAGAGAGGCCAGGGTTAAGTCTATACAGTTAAATAAAATGAGTTAGGTAAAATAAATAAATAATAATAAAATAACATCAAATAACATAAAATAACATAAAACAACATTAACATAAAATAACATAAAGTAACATAAAGTAACATAAAATGACATAGCATAACATAATAAAATAACATAAATAAAATGAAATGAAATGAAATGAAATGAAATGAAATGAAATGAAATGAAATGAAATGAAATGAAATGAAATGAAATGA